>JADDOH010006290.1:0-211800 GCA_016648135.1 Agrypnia vestita | reverse complement strand
CATCATCATCATTAGCAGTGTCCCAGTTATATATTGTCAGGAGACGTTTCAATAGCATCATCATCATCACCATCAATAGCAGCGTCCCAGTTGTATGTAGTCAGGAGGCGTTTCGATAGTATCATCATCAACATCATCATTAGCAGTGTCCCAGTTACATATAGTCAGGAGGCGTTTCGATAGTATCATCATCAACATCCTCATTAGCGGTGTCCCAGTTATATATCGTCAGGAGACGTTTCGGTAGTATCATCAACATCATCATCATAGCAGTGTCCCAGTTATATATCGTCAGGAGACGTTTCAATAGTATCATCATCATCATCTTCATTAGCGGTGTCCCAGTCATATATAGTCAGGAGGCGTTCCGATAGTATCATCATCATCATTAGCGGTGTCTCAGATATATATCGTCAGGAAACGTTACGATAGTATCATCATCATCATCATCATCACTAGCGGCGGTTCAGCTAAATATCACCAGGTGACGTTTCGATAGTGACAACATCATCTTCATCAGTGATGGCAGGGTTCCAGTTACACATCAGTCGGAGATAATTAGGCAGATCCCATCATCATCGATGGCAGGATTCTAGCTGTACACCATTTGGAGAAAATACACCGACATCCCTGGCCAGGGGCTAGGCATATCCCTACTGTCCAGATCCACCTTTCCATCTACTAATACGAGGGGTCATGGCCTCGTGAAACCACATGGCAACCAACCATTACAAGTATTTATTTATGTATTGTATATGTAAGTATATGTATGTATATTATATTTTATTAGTATGTATCTATTCGTACGTAGTGTATGAGGGGGCTCTTCACGGGTGGCACAACACCCGTGCGGATGTCTTCCCTCGTCTGGAATGGATTGAACGTATTGATGCATATCAGATTATAATAAGTACTACCTGGGAGGGTGGTTGCAGTCACTGTAGTGTCGCGAATGGCCAATGGGCTGCAGTTGCTCACAGGCGAGGGTTGGGGAGCCTAGGAAACTCCCCTTCCCCACTCGCATATTTTTGACTTGACAGGTGGCCCGGGACCATCTTTACAGTAGCTTCAGTATATATACCGTAGTTTAACTTAGTTTAACCTGGAGGAGTTGGAATTCGGGGGGCAAACTGGCTCTGAGCCCGGACGCCAGACACTGACGCGAGGGATGGTGCGGTACTTTGCACAGAAGAGGCCCAACATGAAAAGGCGCATCCAGGCTCAGGTCAACGTATCCGGAACTCGTGTCGGGAGAAGGAAGATGGGATCAGTCACCGATGAGCCTTTGGGTACGGAGGGGCCGAATTTAAAGCAACCACATTTTCCGCGTACACATACATTTACACATACCTTCTACAAACCCCTTATCCATTAGAACCCAACGTACCACTAGAATGAGACATAGGGCCAGATACAGGTGACGGAACTTAGGCCGGCTAGTAAATAAACGTAACAATGTAATTGATATAAAGATAATGCAGAGTAAATATAAAAGATCGTCGGGAATAAGCACAGCGAGATAGCGGCGGAAGATAAAATTATTAATCAGCGAGGGCGTCGAAGACGGAATCATCCATAGGAGCGGCTACGAAGGACTCGAGGGCTTTCAGGGGATCTATGTACTCTATATGTGCATGCGCATGTGATAACGGCACGTCACTAACCTTTCCAGTGGATGGCGGTCGATCCCATACAGGTAGGACAATGGGGGATCGAGCGGAGAGGGCATGGAAGCAGAGGATCGCGCACTCTGGAAGCGCAGCTACACCAGATGCAGTGGTTTCAGTCCGTAGGAATGATAGGTAAATAATATAGGGCCACGGAACATAGTATGTTTAGCAATTGCACCGTAGGGCTTAATTGACGTTCTAGGTAGTTTTGGTTGCGTTTTCCATGAGCATTCACGAACTTCATACCCCAGTATTTAATTTAAGAAAAGCTTGCGTTAGGGTTACCACTAAACCAATTCATCCCCTATAGTTCGAAACAAAAAATTACACAACGTGAACTGGGGAGGTCTTGAATAAAGCGAGGGTGTTTGGAAATACTACGTTAAAAGCCGTAGAGCCTTCACCCGACGTAGATAGATAGCTTGTTTGCCTCTAACAAGGCGTAAACTCAGTTAGGAGTAGGATCGAGCTGAAAGGCGAAGAAGAGGAGCCATCACAAAGTCCATTCTAAATATTGGTGAAAGAATTTTTGAAATCGGATGAGCGGTTTCGGAGATTACTTCCTACATCCAAACTTACAAACTTTACCTCTTTATATATTAGTATACATAATACTACTTTTTTAGAAACGCATTAAAATATTTTGAAGCATTACCAGAAATAAGACTTAGGAAGCGTCCATAAACTTCGTGGTCTGATTAAGGGGGGGTAGATTGAATGCCACGCTGGGCTATGTAAGGGGAAAGGAGGGGGATCAGAGTCGAGTTACGTAATTTTTTAATTTATTTTATTTGGCACAATGAAAACGGTACAAAATATGCAATTGATAAACCTGCGCAGATCGGATTTGAGTCAGAATTTTTATAATTACAAGAAAACTAAAATTGTTTTGAATGCATATGTAAAAGAAAACAATACAAAATGTCTTCTGGAAATAATAGGAAAGGGGGGGGCAAAAGCCACGTTAGGGCTAAATTGAAAAATAAATTCTAAGGGAATGGGAGCGCAAGAGAATAAATGGGAAAAGTAGTGTTGGCACTCCTGAACTGTAGGGTGGAGATCAGATCTCGAAGGTTACCAACAAATGGATGCACCTACCTGGTTAAAACTTCGATGCCGAGTCCATTTCCGGAAAGCACACAAAACGCCATGGACCGGACAGGTGGCGACGCATCATTCATGCAGTTATCCACGATAATTAGTCGCAGTTCCATGATCACGACTGCTCTTATTGAGAGCAAAACGAACAAGAACAGTTTTTTATACGAAATTTTAAACTAACGCAATTTTGCAAACATTTATATTGACATGTTTTTTTACAAGCTTCGAATACGGAAAAAAAAACCAAAATTATTAAGTTATAACGAAGCATAAATTCTTTCACAATAATTTATTTTGGCTTTTTTTTATTATTTTAGAATTTAATTGTTATTATTATTCTACAACTCTCAAATTTTTTATATATGCTTATATTGTATGTATGTGTATTCATTATTGTATTTTTATATGTATTATTTTTTGAAAATTAGTTATTAGCTATTTTTTATACTTTCTCTCTAAATGTATCATTTTTCTTCTTCTTTTACAATTACAATATAAATATAGCATTTAACATTTCAAAAATAGGAAATATTTATTTTACTGTCTCTATGAGAGTAAGAAGATTCGTGTATAGAGGAGTACACTATAACTAATATTTACCTCTTGTAATTGATATGGAGGACCCAGGTCTTGCACATAAAACCGGAAGCTGTAATAAATTATTGTTATAACTAGCTGTAACTCGTCGAAAATGACGGTAATTTTACATGCCGATTCCTAAAGAATAAGTATTTACTTATTTACAGCCGACACCCATGAAACCACTTTTATCAATACATTTGAACTTTTTTTATTTTATTTCCCCCGCTACAATTAAATGTACTATTCTAAACCCTGGCGATTGGGTGGAACATGAAATGGTTCGCGTCTTTGCTAAGTCTTCTAATGTATTTTTATAGCAAAATCGCCATCGTTGCCGCCTTCGGGTTTGCTGGCCCGGGGTTCAAGTCCCATATCCAGCCATTTAATTGCGTTTTTTAACGAAATTACGGACGTTACACGAAGTTACCGGGATAGACAGATGGACGGATGGACGGATGGACGGACAGACGGCGAAATTATTATGTTTGATTATTAAATTTCGTCATCATGTCAACCTAAGCCTAAAACTTCATAAATACTTTGGATATCTTGTCAGCGGAGAAGAAGCTTGTTATGGTGGCTGTACCATCACCTATTTAATCTTTGACAGGCACTACTTTGGTGATGGCCCAAGGACCAACGGGATGCCGAGAAAAGTGGAGTATTGTCAAGTGAGCGGGAGTCGTGAGAAGAGGGGGCGAATCGAATGATGACAAATGAATTTCGCTTGCTAATCGTTAATGAAATTTACGTTATTTAAAATTACTTTGAAGGATAACCTCAAAAGAAATTTCACTTGTTATATTTAAATATTATTGTGAATAATTGTAAGGTTTTTTATGGTTCACTGATTGATTGACGCTAAAAAAAGCGGCATTCCGGAAGTCCGTTACTATGTAATTGTTAATTATTAAATGTTGACTAACAATATGATTTTTGCTGTCGTTAGTTAACAGACGTGTAATAAATGTAGTATATAAAAGTATAATAACTTAACGAGACAAATGATAGTATTGTGTGGCACAATAGCATGCTGTTTATTGATTCTTCATTAAGGTAGGATTCTACTCTGGGCGCTCGAAAAAAAAGGTATTTTTCTGATTTTTTAATGACATTATAAATAAAGATATTGATGTAGGGTTTATTAGGCTTAATAAATACACTCTAAAAATACATTAAAAAAACATTTTATTATATATTTTATGCAATTTTAACATACAAAAACACCATTTGAATACAACACCTTGATTAGAAGGTGGGTCTGCGATGGTGTTGAAATTTCAATAATGGGTCATCTTTTAGAGACATATCTTTTAGACAGAGACTTTTAGACAGACAGAAATTCAAAAAAAGGCCATCTTTTAGAGACATATCTTTTAAACAGACAGACGGAAAAGACAGAGACTTTTAGAGACATAGAGACAGAGAATATATCACTAGCAATCAACTGAACTAGAATTTGAGAGCCGTTTAAAAAAATAAACTCTTTTATTTTTTATTTAAAAAATTGATAAATGAACAATAAAAATCTTATATACCTACTTCACACCTCTTTTTTCTAAATTATGTTTCTATAATAGGTACTATTTGTACCTATATTGAAATACATAAATAAATGGTTTATCGTGTCAAAAAATCCGTACGCTAAACTACACATTTTTCATTTCGTTATGAATAATTTCAGTCACGCAAGAGGAGCTCCGGCCATTTATTTTTCATAAATTTTCCAATAAAATAATAGTATAATAATAATATGGAACTTATTAATAAGGTATATAATAATAATAATAATAATATACCTTATTAATTAGTCCCAATAAAAAAATTAATAAGTCTTTGTAAAAATAAAATCCAATTTTTAGTTAAATTTCAGGTTCTCATGTTAGTGTAATCAGTGTTGGTGTTGATTAATTGATTTCAACGCAACTCTTCCAATGAAAATAATACACAAACCATATAATGATATAAATTCATTTTTAATTAGGATTTCATCGCAATGTGTAAAAATGAAATTTGTATATAACACCATCCTATTTTGTGTAATAATTTGTCTTTTGTTAATCATTTAAATTGAACGAAATACAATGGGACATCCGTAATAGTTTAGTTGCCAGTGGAAGGTTTGCAGTGCACCTGATCACTCGAGTCATAAAAAACATTAGAATGAAATGAACGAACTGTAAGAATACAAGTGCACAAGCTTGCGCGAGACAACGAACGACAGAAAGGGGAGATGATAGTTGTCGAGGAATAGGAATGAACGTAAAAAGAGACCGGTTCACCTTGACTCATTCACCACAGAACGAAACCAGTCTCTCTCGATCATAACACGTCTGCCATTCTCAACATTTGAGTTTATTACGGCTTTTCTTTACAAATGCAGAATTATAGTGAACGGAAGATATGTACGTCTAAGTGAAATCAGTTATTGATATTCATAAAAATGTTGTATTTTATGAGTAGGTAGTTAATATTATATCTGTTATCATCATCATCATTATCTTCATCCCCTAGTAGGGTCGGGGGCCCAAAGACTCGACAAGGTGCTTCCGTATACCACTCCTGTACAGGGTGTACCAGAGCTAGCAACAGAAACTTGGCCGATAGATTCCTGACTATGTTATGAGTCTAAAATGTTCAAGCAACCATGGCCTAATATTAATAGTTATGGAGATATGTAATATCAAAGTATGCTTTTTTGTTCAATATTTCTTACTTATTTTTTGCATAAAGTTGAACAATCATTACAGTAACTTATATTGATTATGAAAAATTCATTCGTTTTAATAAAAGTCGAATAAAATGATAAAAACCTTGCAAAAATTGAAAAAAGTTATTTAGTTTTACAAGGTTTTTATAATTTTATTTAAGTTGTGTTGAAAATGAATTTTTCAAAATCGAAACTAATATATAGTTACTGTAATGATAGTTCAACTTTTTGCAAAAAATAAGTCAGAAATATTGAAAAAAAATGCAAACTTTGATATTGCATATCTCCATAACTAGTGATATTAGGTCATGGTTGCTTGAACATTTTAGACTCATAACATAGTCTGGAATCTTCCAGCCAAGTTTCTGCTGCTAGCTCTGATACACCCTGTACGTATATTATATCTGTTATCATATATTACGATTGTTTCTATAATTATTTTCCTACATTTTGTATGTTTACTTTAATGTTATACAGTATTTATTATTTTTATTCTCTTCTTTAGCTTTATGAATTATTTAAGTGCTTATTTTTGCATTCCCCTTTTTCATTATTTTTTAATAGAGACACTAACATAGTAATAGTAGGTACATGATACATAAAGAATAATACATTATTAATTAAGACGCTGTCAATTATCCCAATTACGAGTATTTTCGACCTGCTCTAGCATAAACATGCATATATTTATATTTTAGAATATTTATGTAATGTGAACATGTAAAAATATGTAACTAAATAATTGGTTATTGTTTTCTATGGGTTTAGGTTATCGTCAAGAAAATGGATGTTGTGTAGGAGTGACAGTTTGAATGATGATAGGGTGTCTGCAAGAATATCAACATCGACATTACGGTCAGCACAATATGTATTGTAAATACGACATATTCTAGTGATGGGATAAAAATAACCAACATTTTCTTTTATGTGTGTTGTAGCTTCTTTAGTAGTATTATATATTTTAGTTTTTAAAAATGCGATGTCGTTAAAAGCGATAAAAAGAGATTTAAGAAACATGAAAGGGCTTCCGGAAGTTTCTGGAGCGTCCTCGAATAATCTAGAGTTTTTATTCATAATTGTTAATCCAGAGAAGTACGGATGCGCCCGAAGTTTCTTGAATTAGCGTAGGCGGGCGAGGGGTGGCTTAACTATATATACAAGTCTAAGTTAAAACTGCGATCAGCGAGCAACATAATACGCAGCAATTATTTCAGTGATAATTTACGGGCGCGGAAATTCTATTGCATTTTGATGTATAATTAATGTGTAATCAACTTTTATTAATTTCCATATAAATATTATCAAAGTTTTTGAATACGTGAAAATATTCTGCACTAAATAGATTTAAGATTACTTAACTGTATTTTATTCATAATAATATTTCGATATCTCTATCCCAAACACGATGGTGATAATGTAACGTGATTACGGAGGTCGGAGAAATTTACGCTCAATTGGAATTCCTCGTAATATGTCACCATGGAACAGTAATATCTGACTCTCTAGCACTTTCTAACACACTCTCGTGTTATCTACAAAACTTGGGAGACGTCTGGAAGCGACGGCAGCCTTCTCCCGGCCACTAGAATGGAAAATAATGTTCTCGAGGATTCAAAACTCCAACGTGATTATGTATAAATAACGAGCCTGGGCCGCGGCGCGTCAATGTTCTTTTGACGTTTCTATCGATGTGATATTAGCGGCAAACCGTGGCGAAACCAGTGTTACCATCGTGCTTTGTAAATCGAACGACAGATAGTTGAGTGGATTGCCTACTGTTGTGCGACATTTGAACAGAAGTTTCTCGAAAAGTGTTACCCAGCAATAATAAGAAGTTTTTATACTAGTATAAAGAAGATAATATAATAAGTAGTGTAATTCAAAACTAATGTTAAATTTAATTCGTGTTAAGTGACATTGTCGATTTATTAAAATACTTAATCACTAACTGATAAATCTTTACTTAATTTCAAGTGTTTCCATTTGACTTCCGCAGCCGCGACACGTGATAACACATATTTGTACACATTAAGTCAGAGCAGTTTAATATTTTGAAAATTTTTAAAGACTCATAACATGTAGGCAGCAATCAACTAACGCCAATTATTGTTACTCACATATACATCTTTCGATAGTAACATTCGGTAGTACCGTAATCTATAGATAGGTAACATAAATTATGGGTTAAAAAAATACACATTTTTAACCAATTGTTGTCTTTCACATTGAGAGCGCTTGGTTTAATTTATTGCATTAAAATAGATTTGGTGCAGTAAACAAAATCATTGTGAAAAAGTAATTTCCGCACTATATAAGTATGTGTACACCTGCAAATAGCACTTAGGGTGTTTCCTATTTTTTTTAGTTTGATTTACGTAAAAGAGTGCATAAGTACCTACTTACGCTTATATATTTCATACTACTAGTATGAAATATATAAGCGATTTAATTACAAGTCTGTAAATTGTTAAAAAAGTGACCAAAATTTCAATAATTGCTGGATTCGATTTTGAATCCTTTGATTACAAATTTTTCAATCGCTCATTGAAAAACGGCTCGAACCAGGCAATTATGGAGATAAGCTACCTCAAAGTTTTCAACATTTTTTCAATATTTCTGAATTGTCTTTTGTTGAACGTTTGATGTAACGTACAAATATCGAATATTAAATATTCACTCGCATTAATATGAGTCAAATAAAATGATTAAAATTTTGCAGAATCTTTATTCAGAATTTATATGCAAGGCCGTAATATTTTATTTGACTTGTACGAAAGCGAAAGAATTTTTGATATTCGATAAAAGTTACTTTAATGATAGTCCAATGACTTATGGAAAGTAAATTAGAAATATTGAAAAAAATCATACTTGGATGTGGCTTATCTCTACAACTATTACTATTAGAATATTTTTGTTTACACATTTCTACCAATAATTTAGGCAGGGATTTATCTGAAAAGTAATGCGGATTACCTCTACTACACCCTATATTATTTTATTTTTTGTTTAACATAGCAACGAATTTTAAATTCCTGTTTAAGTATGTTTTTTATAAAATTTCTACTGATGGAGGAAATATTTTTTTGAATCCATATAAATTTTATGGTGTTTATAATTGCACAGATTACAATATATTTAAACCACAGGACATGTCCTACGCCAGACAATAACGCGACGTCCAGTGGTTGACATTTTGTGACACGCTATTCCTGAATTAATTGTGGTTTTTGAAGCGTGTCGACAACTTTTTTTTTCTGTTCGATTTATATTATTAATAATGAAAGGAAGATACTTCTGTATTACAGTGGTGAAAACCATTAAATGATATAAAAATGTTGCACGATAATCGATATTATGTTTAAATAACGTACGAATGGCAGGAAGCACTCTTTTGAAAATAAATGTTTTCTTCAGCTGAAATAACGCCTGAGTGCAAAACGTTTTCAAAAAAATGTTTTTGAGTTAAGAATGTAATATTTTTGTTCCTCGTAAGTTCTACTAGGTAAGTAAAAAGTACTGTTATTTTTAACTAGCCGCACACCCGTGAAAAATCACGAGAAATAATAATAACGACTTGCCTTGCGCGACCCCGCTACATACATAAGCCGCGCGCTGATTGCGTGTCACACTCTAATTATCTAATGTTTTAATTCTAGCATTTTCGGACATTAGGATAGACCGACGCGCGACGGACAGATAGATAGATAATGAAATGATTATGTTTGATAATATTTTCATTCCCTCAGCACAAGCAGATTTTTTTTTTTACTAATTATAGTTTTAAAACACTAGTGTAGGTAATACACCGTATATAATATTAAAATAATCGTCGATGTAGATATAACTAATCCTATACGACGTTTAGTACATTCTAAGATGAATGAATAAATTTTTATATAAATAATGGAGATATACTAAAAAAACATTGCCGTTAATCTGGAAAGTCTGCCTAGTAATTATTTAAAATATTTTTATTTTTATAAATATTTTTATAAATCTAGTCTGTGCAATTATTTTTTAAAACAGCTTTATTCGTTTATCTCAGAATGTACTAAAACATCACATAGGATTAACTATATATACAGCGACGAAATAAAAATAATATACATAGAGGATAGACAGCCAAAAGGGCTTAGTGATTATTTCGAACTCTAAAGGAGAGCAAAATGATGTTTTGTCAATCTGATTTGCCAGATATTTATTTCATTGTTAAACGATTTCCATGTGTGTTTTGGATTAACAAATAAGGAAATCGTTAAATAATAAAAGAAACATTGACAAAATCAGATTGACAGAACTTTATTTTGCTCTCCTGTAAAGTTCGAAATAATCACTAACGCCATTTTAGATTTCTACCCTCGATATATAGTTAGGTGTAGTTTTGGTATGTGTAAATTTCCGAGGTATGTGTAAATTGTGATGAAAAAGAATTACGAAGAAAAAAAATTTACCTGCCGTACATGTGGGTCGGTTCTTAGGGTGATAAAAATAAATTATAAACAATTGTCATTTTTGACCATGTTGTGGATTGGATCCTTTTCGCGTAACTACGTCCAATTTGACGAACTAATTGATCGAATGCAAATGTGCTCTTTTCATTTGTTAACAATAATGGACTATAAATAATAATAACTCACATAAAGATGATATTTTGGTACGTAGTAGAACTAAAACAGTACAAAAATATGACAAACTTAATTCAATAATAATAATAATAATTTCGAATGTCCGTCCGTAACTTCCGAAGCTGATCTCATTCTCGTTCAAAAATCAAAATCTCATTCATGATTTCGAAATTGTTATTGAATATAATGAAAACATTGACATAACTTTTTTTAAATAAAATACTATGAATAAGATATTTTCTAAAAATATTTAGATTTTTTATAATATTTCAGTTATATAAGTAAAAATTAAAACTAATAGGTGCATCCATTTCTATTTCCCATACTATGTTATTGGTATTAATTATTAAAAATTAAATAATTAATTAAATTAATTAAAATTAATTAAAAATTAATTAATTATTAATCAAAATATATAATTCTCTATGTAACAATGTCCGTCATTAACGATACCAAATGACACACACTAATGAGGTGAATAAAATGAGTTAAAAAAAGTTTTATTCTCTATCTAATGATGTCCGTCAATAATGAGATATAATATAATAATGAAGGATAAGAATCAAAAAAAAAATATTATTCATTTAATAATATCCATCACTGACGTTATCAAGACGCTACGCTACTCTAGATAGCGCTATTCTCACAGCCTTTACCCACGGCCGAAATATTTAATAAAAGTTCCACATTTATCACGGGTGTTAAGCTAGTATATTCTATTTATGTATGCAATATTTAATAATAATAATAACAATACCCATCTACAAAATATACCTATTTACCTAGTAGGTGTGTAGTAAATGATGCTCAAAAGCTCCCAACCGCAAAACATAACCATTTTGGTTAGCACAAGTGTCTGACCGCAGAGTGTGTTATTTAAGGTTTAAGATAAACTCAACGTAACCTTATTTTATGAAGTGTGGCAATCTCGGTCGCCTTGGCAACAGCGTCCATGTTGGATTTTTATTTATTTGCTGGAGGTTTCTTTGAACCCCAGCGACGGCATTCCGTATGAGGGAACATGATAACGATTTATACCTGGCCGTGATGAGTAATTTAATATTATAGTCGTTTTCGTATTCCCAGAAACCGGGGGTGACTTTGTCTAAGGGCTGGCTTTTACCGGACGCAGCCTAGTAAAAAAAAGACTTTTTTTCGTTATGAATTTATTTATTTATTTACGAAATCCCTATCGTAGGTTTTAATTATAAATTGACATTCACACATCATGCACACAACCGCATGCATGCAACTACCGCTTTGGTACCATCGCAAGCACTTACGCGTAAGCCTAATCAATAAAATAACCCGAAATAAATTTAAAATTTTTTAAATGATCTGAATTGAAAAAAAAAGCCTTATTATTCCACTGTATATTTTATTTAATGTTAATTTTTTCGAGAGACCACTTCTCATTATCAACAACGGATTTCAAGTACAATTAAAATAATTTATATAAATTAAGTTTGTAAACACCACTTATTTATTGAAAAAATTCAACATGTTTCGAAGCCAATGGCTTCTTCGTCATGATAACAAAAATAAAATTATATATGGAAAATGATAATATAAAGTACCTACTTAACATGAAAATAAATTTAAAAGATAACTATTTGCAAAGGACCTGATTATTAATTAGAAACAAATAAATTAGAAATTTTGGAAATAAGAAAGAGTGTAAATAGTAAATTGAATGTTATAAATAATCAGGTCCTTTTTGCAAATAGTTATCTTTTAAATTTATTTTCATGTTAAGTAGATACTTTATATTATCATTTTCCATATATAACTTTATAATATTTTGATCTATACTTCGATTTTTAAATTTTATTTTTGTTATCCTGACGAAGAAGCCATTGGCTTCGAATCATTTTGAATTTTTTCAATAAATAAGTGGTGTTTACAAAGTTAATTTATATAAATTATAAATATGTCACCATAAAATAATTTTGCTATATTTGCAGAAAAACAATTAAAATAGTTAGGTACATATGGTAATAAAGAGACAGGGTACAGTAATGAGTGTTGAGCTGGGGGTATGCTTAGAATGGAGAGGAGTTGGGGTGAAATGGGTATTTGAATGTTTATTACGTTTTTATTTTTCATATTTTTAATATAAATTTCTAATTTCTCTAATACATCCAACCTTCGTCCTTTATCATAATTTAAAATTTAATTGATAATGAGAAAAAGCTTTATAATATAAAAAAATATACAATGGATTAAAACGTGTATTTTTTCAATCTATACATATAAAACTCAAGTCTGTCTGTCTGTCTGTTCTCTATACAAATCCACACCGTTTGTCCGATTCGACTCAAATTTTGCATACTTATGCTTTGGGACCCGGCGGGTAACATCATTTCTTCCATATTTTCTTATCCCTTCCCCTCCCCCTGACCTATTTTCGATGCGAATCTGAACTGTTTGACCGATCGGACTCAAAATTTGCAAACTTATGATTTGGGACCCGGCGGGTAGCATATTTCACATTTCCCCCTATTCTTTCAACCCTTCCCCTCCGCTTGTATATTTTCGATGCAAATCTGTACCGTTTAACCTGACCGATCAGACTCAAAATTTGGAAACTTATTCGTAAGGACTCGGCGGGTAACATGTGCGACATTTTCCCCCTATTCTTTTACCCTTCCCCTCCGGTGATATATTTTCGATACAAATCTGTACCATTTGACCGATCGGACTGAAAATTTGGAAACTTATTCTTAAGGACTCGGCAGTAAAACATGCAACATTTTCCCCCTATTATTTTAACCCTTCCCCTCCCCTAATATGTTTTCGATGCAAATCTGTGCCGTTTGCCCGATCAGACTCAAAATTTGTAAACTTATCCTTAAGGTCTCGGCGGGTATTATGTGCGACATTTCCCTCTATTCTTTTAACCCTTCCCTTACCCTGATATATTTTTTATGCAGATCAGTACCGTTTGACCGATCGGACACAAAATTTGGAAACTTATTCTTAAGGACTCGGCGGGTAACATGTGCGAAATTTTACCCCTATTCTTTTACCCTTCCCCTCCGGTGATATATTTTCGATACAAATCTGTACCATTTGACCGATTGGACTGAAAATTTGGAAACTTATTCTTAAGGACTCGGCAGTAAAATATGCAACATTTTCTCCCTATTATTTTAACCCTTCCCCTCCCCTAATATGTTTTCGATGCAAATCTGTGCCGTTTGCCCGATTGGACTCAAAATTTGTAAACTTATCCTTAAGGTCTCGGCGGGTATTATGTGCGACATTTCCCTCTATTCTTTTAACCCTTCCCTTACCCTGATATATTTTTTATGCAGATCTGTACCGTTTGACCGATCGGACATAAAATTTGGAAACTTATTCGTTTGGACCCGGCGGGTATCAAAAGTGACATTTCTTCCCTCCCCTTTTTAATTTTACCGGCCCTCTGATATATTTTAGATGCAAATCTGTACCATTCGACCAATCGTACTCAAAATTTGCAAAATTATTCTTTAGGACTCAGCGTTTAACATTGGTGATATTCCCCCTATTATTTTACCCTTTCCCCTCCCCCTGATATATTTTCGATGCAAATGTATACCGTTTGAATCGAACCTTCGTGTACCCTCATAAATTTATTTTAAACTTAATACTTAACCCGTGCAACGCCGGGCATAAACAGCCAGTTCATAATATTTAACAATGAATTTCAACAATTTTTCACGGTTAAATATCGAAGAGTGAATTGAATAAAGTTTTTATTTTATGACTAGCTGCAACCTGTCGAAAATGACGGAACATTGGTTCGCGCCTTTGCTAAGCACCTAGATAGTATATAATATATATATATATATTATATATATAGCAGTATCTTTTTGGCGCTCCACGGAGAGGCGGCCGCAGCAACGTGCGTTGAACGGCCGGTTCGGGTTTGGTGACCCGGCGTTCAAGCTCTATCTCCGGCCATTTAATTTAGTTTTTTTAGCCGTTAATTCGAACGAAATTACCTACGTTATAGTAACGGGGACAGTCAATCAGACAGACAGACGGACGGATAGACGGACGGACAGACAACGAAATTATTATGTTTGATTTTGTGTAATGATATGAAAATCAAATATACGATTTAAATAAATTACTTCATTTATTTTTGGTTTGTACGGGAACAGTAATATACAAATAAAGTAGTATTGAAATGTTGTTTGGTATTTAGATGTGAATAGGTTATATTCTCTTATATTATTCCTGGATATTTGAAGCTCATCTTCTTACTCGTTTAATATACATATAACATATATTAAACAGCATCTAAACAGAAAAATTGTACCACTTTAGTTGGCATTATTTCTAGAATAACAATGATTATATTATATTACCGCCCACCTATTGTTGTGTACTGCAGGTTGTCGTTGTAACCGTACGTAATGTTGTAGTTAAAAGCTAAGTAGGACGACACGAAAAACTAAAATACATTGAAAATGTAAAGGTCAAATCGATCAAATGGAACTTGAATTACCGCAACAATACGAAAATAAAATTTTCCCAAATGCACGCCGTGTCAAAAATGACAAAATTGGCCTTTGTTGCGGGTCAGAAGCAATTTATTTTACGGTCACTGGAAATGACTTGTTATTTGAATTATTGTCAATTGGATTTTCAACACCTCGGCATAATATAACAGCATTTTGTCGGAGTAAGCGTAAAATTTTTTGACAATACCAAATATTGTCGTGATACTCTAGGCGCTTAATATCTTACAAGTATCTAAGTCAGAGATATCTGAAGGTATGTATAGGTCATATTGTAAAAACTGGCACAAATACACTACTCATGCATATGAACCTCTTGTATATAGGGTAATTCAATTAAAGTTCAAAAATCGTCAAAAAACTTAAAAAGTAAAATGACCTATATTCTCATTGTTGCAAGCCAGGTGTACAACAACAAAAAATTTGATACATATAATTCATGCTTTATAGTCACTTAAACTCAAAGTTCATTTATATAATATGTATAGATCGCACTGTAAAAACTGTAACAAACACAGTACTCACACGTATGCACTTCTTGTATGCCGAGTGATTAAATTAGGGTTGAAAAATCGTCAAAAAACTTAAAGTAAAATGACCAGTATTCTCACTGTTACAAGTTTAGGTATACAGCAAAAAAACCACATATAATTCATGCTTTTAAGGTCACATTTAAATCAAACGTCATTTATAATAATATGCATAGGTAAGTCACACTATAAAAACTGACACCAACATAGTACAAACACATATGCACGTCTTATGATTAGAGTAATTAAATTAGAGTTGAAAAAATGTGAAAAATCTTATAGTAAAATGGCCAGTATTCTCACTGTTGCAAGCCTAGGTGTACAACAAAAAAAAATCACACCAATTAGTCGTGCTTTATGGTCACTTTTAAATCAAAAAATTTGAGAATGATTTTTCTAAAACAATTAGCAAAACTGACGAACAAACAGGAATTCTGCAATATCCAGACACGATAATTGTTCAAGTTATCATAAAAACAACCTGGTGGTCCGGCAAGTGGTGAAGAATATGTAGAATATTGACCTCCGTACGCAATTGTAAATAAAATGAAATATAATTAATGTTTCATTTTATTTACATAACTATTAATATTAGAAAAGTGTTGCTTGAACATTTTTCACCCGTAATTTATGCAGGAATAACCTAAACATAACCCATAAAGCACAGTGCATTAGCTACATAATATGTTCCACCATGCATACATTTCTCTTTACCGCGACAAATCGTATAATTGAGTTAATTCTGAAAAATAAAATATAGAAAAAAACTAATAAGCCAAGAGGCTCAATTACTATAGTGAAACATACTGTAACGTGATCATAGAATTCAGAGAAATTACGCACAATTGGAATCCCTCGTAATATATCAAAGACGACAACACTGTAGAATGCTCTAGAACAACGCTCTGGAATTATCTACAAACATTTGGAAGCGACGGGAATATTTTCGTAAACATAATGCAGGAAGTTCGAAAAACCAAGGTGTTTCGTATAAAAAGCGGAGCCAGCGTAGCGGCGGTTCATGTTGTTTTTACGTTTGACCAACGCGAATAAGCCAGCGATAAAACACCAGCGACCGTATTGTTACCAGCGCGCGAAGCGACAGATATCGAGCGAAATACCTACTACGTGCGATTATTGAACATAATACTCTATCAAGCGATAAAAAACTATTTCACAAACGAGAGATTAAATTCGTGTCCAATGACTTTGTGAATTTGTTAAAATAATTTCCAATGTTTTCGTTTGCCTCTCGTAGCCACGACCCGTGACAATACCATAAAACCCAAGTCTTGAGAAAATCAAGTAGATGTATTGTGACTTCATCGGAAGTCGAACACGGAACCCGTGGTTTGACAGTGGTTTACGTGGGTTGTTATGTATCATCCAAACAATACAAAATCAATACTCAAATAATTTAAAGGTTTAAAATCTTAAAGTACGCCTTAAAAGTGCAGATTTGTATTGAATATTACGCTTTAAAGGCGTATCTTAACCTTTGAATTATTAAGCATTGAATTTGTGTTTGGGCCTGAAAAAGAAGATTGAATCTTCATTTATAGTTTATATTTATAAACGCAACTTAAAGGATATGACGTATAAGAGGAATGTACCTACATAAGATACCAGAATATTAAATTTTGTAAAAAGTATTTAATTTTTTTTTTTTTTTAATTTTCTTTGTTTATTACAGATATAGGTATACCTATTCATATACAAAACTACACAGCACTTTTACGGCATGCTTTTGAATTGTTTTTATCACTCTGATGAAGAAGATTATTATATTTAAAACAGTTGGCTGAATATATAAATTAATATTAAGTTACAAAACAAGCATTAAGGTTGCATAAACAAATTGATTAATTAATAAGAACCAATTTGGTACTTTTGTTACTGTAGTTTGATTTCTTTGATAATTTTTTAAATAGAGATGCGAACACGGAATGCGTGTCGTATCAATATATTCTTACGATTAACTAAAACCCTGTGCTATGAAAATAGGACCAAACTGCTAGTATTCTAGAATGAGGCTGGAATTACCACCAGACCACTAGACGAGCATCATGACCACTCCACCAACAGCCTACTGATTCATTTCACTTTATTTTATTTTTATTTATGCCTATTAATTACAGACTTCGCATGAGTTCTGGTAAGATATGTAAAATAGAGACAGACGATAACTGTGTGTATAAAAATGGCTCAAAAGTGTTTATCAGGCTAGTGAGTATGTTTGTGAATGAATCAATAAGACTGGTCGGTCCATCCACTGACGAAAGCCAGAGGCAGACTTAGAAATTGCATCATTATGCATTCTGATCTACTTCAAGCGGTTTCCTGTATCTAACTAATTGCCAATTAGATTTCATTTCCGACATTTCATAAATGTACTTTCGGAAGATAGCTGACAGTCAACTTCTGCCGAGTGATCTTCTAAAAAGACACAGATCTCCGAACCTAACACAAGAAGAAGAAGGAGAAGACGAAGACTACAGCTTTTAGAGCAGATGGACAGAAAATTTTCGCATGTGGATTTCCTTTCTCCTTTGAAACATTATTTTTCACATTTATGTGTGTCGCATTATAGTCCATATTTTTAATACGTTATTAAAACTACTCTATTCTCAACACAACACGAAATTTCTTCGTGTTGTGTTGAGTTCTTCACGAAATTCTCAGTTCCAAAATTAGAAAATATTTACAAAAAAAAAATATCCATTATACAAATAATTAAAGAAAATATTTATACAATATGATATGATATAAATATGAAAATTTGGTTTAAAAAGAAAACATCAGCCATTTGGGTACTAAAATGAGCTGATAGGTTTTTTGAAAGGTGACAAACTTGTTTGTCAGACAGACAGTTACATTATTATACGTATCAGTTATATTATTATACATATTCAGTGGCGTGCAGCCCGCCTATTCGTGCATGAAATTCCTACACATTAATCAAACATAATAATTTCGTTGTCTGTCTATCTGTATGTCTGTCTATTCGTAACTTCATGTAACGTCCATAATTTTGTTTGAATTCACTTCTAAAGATACCAAATTAAACGGCCGGAGATGGGGCTTGAACCCCGGGCCAGCAAACCCGAACCGGCCGCAACTCATCGATGTTGCTATCGCTGAGTCTGCGTGACCAGTCAAAAATACAATGCAATATAGGCCTTTGCAAAGACGCGAACAATATCACTCTCCGCCCAGCACAATCGCCAGGGTATAAAATAGTACCACTAACGCAGGCAGGGGAAATATATATATATATATATATATATATTAAATAATATAATATATCTATAAATATATAATATATTATATATATATTATTTTTTTTTAAATGTTGTGTTTAAAAGTCGTTAGTACTATTTCATGGGTGTCCGCTATAAATCAGTAAATACTTATTCTTTAGAAACCGGCATGTAGTAATGCAGTAGTACTGTCATTTTTGACGGGTTACTGCTAGTAAGCGAAATAAAATACATAGGTGCATAATTATTATTAAGTTATATTCAGATTTTAACACATCACAATATTCCGTCAGATTTATATCGTTTTTTAAAGTAACTACGAATCCTAAACAAGAGTTAATAAAATATTAAGTTTGTATTGTAAACGATATATGCAAATAAGGGTATTACTTAATGTAAGAATATCGAATATCGAAACTTTCTTCAGGAAGGCAGAGTCGATAAATATAACATGTACCGAGTTACATTATAAATTCTTAAAGTACAAAATTATGTTGATTATTAAAAATAGGTTTTTTTAATGTTCGCAAAACACCCTTTATCGATTGTATTAACGTAGTACGTGACTTTTTTGTCACCGAATTTTTTTATGCGATTTATTAGATGAATCGCATAAATTACTTTAAAAATTCCGCCAGCCGCTAGATATGAGAAGCGAAATTATAAAACGTGTCGTTTTTATAAATATAAAACCTTGAATAAAATTTTATCGAGTAGGCCGAAATTCAACATTCCTAAAGATGTGTTAATTGATTATTTAAACATTATTACTATTTTAAACAGGATATCATAGCAATTCTGGACAAGCGTCATGACGGACTAAACATCAATTCAATGTCACCGACAACATTGAGGGGAGTATAATTTTTTTTTATCACGTTACTATAAACGAATCTTTTTTTATGTTTTACATTTTTTTTGCCATCATGGTGTGAAAAGAATCACTAAATGCTTCAAAATTTATTTTGACAAAATAAGATTGTCATTAAACATATTTTTTTCTGTTGAACAGAGTGTTAGTTAAATTAGTATAAGCCACTACCAGATTTTAGGTCTACCGGTTTCGAGATGTACGAAATTGAGTGAGTGAGAACACGATGAGTGATTATTTTTAGTGATGCAACGAATACTACTTTCACGAATACGAATACGAATATCAAACCTACTATTAGGCGAATACGAATATGAATAATTCAACAAGGTTATAAATAATACACCGCTGTTTTTTTTACTAAGAGATTTAAAAATTAAAATTAACCAACGGCAAATTTTTGTTCAAAAAGCACAACATTTGTAACGTCTTATTTGTACATTCCCAGCGGTCGAAAATAATCTTTCTGAGGCGACATTAGATGGCTTTAATGAAATATACTTCTGGGCCAGTTTTTTGCCATGTTATTAGATTTAATTTGAAATTATTTTATAAAAGTTAACACTCTTACATACAATGGAAATAAAATGAAACGAAAAATACGTATTACAAAACAAAAACTAAATGAAATGAGCACCTAACCTCATTAATAATCCAACGAAACTAGATGAAAGAACTCATGTTACGCTGTGAAACAAGTAACAATTGACAACTTGAGAACTCAACAAATCGGATTCGGATACACGGTGCACAGCCAAACCGTAATTTGCGTTGCGTTCAGTTATAAATAGTTGGTTTTTAATATTCGTGATGATATTCGGCGAATACGAATATTCGGTAAATATCTACTCTTCGGCGAATACGAACATTCGTATTTGTTGCATCATTAATTATTAGCTGCTCGAGCGTTTCACGTGCAGAGAAAAGTGGGAAACACTCAAGTAGGCCTTCATGGTACGACTCGTTCTAAAATTATTTGTCAACCATAAAACGCAATAAAAAGTATGTTCTTAACTTAATTATCAAGATTCTGGTTACATTAATCTACAGAGTATGGCACGCACGCGAGGCCTTGCTATCAGAAGAAATCTCCACGCTCTTATTGCAGAACTCGCAACAAGCAGACTGTGACAGTCGCAATGCATAATATATAATTTACCCATCGTCATAGACAGGCTTTCTAAACATCATAAGCGATACAAATCTTATCTTAATCTATATAAATATTTATCAGATTAGGTTCAAAACTTTTCCTTTCAAATTAACCTTGATGCAGAGCTCTGCATACTCTCTGTTCTGGACACCAGAAATTGTCTGAATGTATTTTTGTCATGGCCTTCTTCTCTTATTTTCTTTCTGCAATCTTTCCCTCAATTTGATTT
The DNA here is from genome assembly GCA_016648135.1 of Agrypnia vestita. NCBI lineage: Eukaryota > Metazoa > Arthropoda > Insecta > Trichoptera > Phryganeidae > Agrypnia > Agrypnia vestita. The sequence goes on along the minus strand of JADDOH010006290.1, from coordinate 190,558 downwards.
CTGAAGTATGTATTGACTCTTAAGATGTGTCCCATCTATTGGACCCTTCGATTTTAGACGGTGTCTCCCATAAATCATTTCTTTCACTCTCTTCGAGACTTGTTTTCTTGCAGCTCCTCATTTCTAATTCTCTTGGTTCAGGCTATTAATTATATTATTCCACCAGGTCTCGATGGCTTCCAACCTATTATGGGCCTACCACACGAACAAGTATCACCACACTTTTGCATGCGCATGCCGGTTGCACCGTGTACAAAACACTAACTACACGCACGGTGTTCCGTGTACAAACGTGCGTGTAGTTGGTGCTTTGTACAGGGTGCCCCGTTTACAAACCGGCATGCGCATGCAATAATGTGGTGATACTAGTGCGTGTGGTGGGCCCATATATCTTTTTCTAGTTGAACTTCCAGATAAATTTCTATGCAAAAGATATAAATTTTGATGAATATCTTTTTTGTCTGTCTATTTATTTATGAATATAGCATTTGTTTTTTTTTTGTTAAAAGCTTGTTTTGAAATTACTAGTCTGTTTTTTATATAAAATATCGTGAGACTGGAAACTAGCGCTCTCCCACTCGAACTTCGCGAGTCGACAGCCGCACGGCGGGCCGCGCGGACACACGCAATACTACCGCTTCCGTATTTAGTAGCACTGTGGGGAAAACTATAATGTAATAAAACCGTACCTACGTGTTTAATTTGAAAGTCGTACCTGAAACACATTATGCTTTATTCTACTTGCAAGGTATTTGTACGTATTTTACTTGTCAATATGACCTGTTATGATATAATTGTTGCCATAACATAAGCCATTTTTGAGTGGTAACAGTAATAATATTGTAACGAGGCTAAAAAGCTTCTGTCAAGTGACAGTTGTTTGAAGTTGGCACAATACCGAAGGATTTGGAATCACCTCCGACTTTCGAGAGACGTCTGCAACTTTCCAGAAACATCTGGAATTTACGAGTAATTGCGACTAAACACTGGAAACGTCTGGAAAACAGCATTAGCCAATATAAATACGACACACGGGAGTAAGGAGTGAGTTGTTTTCCATGCGCGACGATAGGCGATAACAAAGCGAAGGTAGCCGCGAGCGGCGGGTCAGGCCGGCCAAGCGAGAAGACAGTGGTGCCAAGCGAGCGGTAATTCGACAACGAAGATTCCAGAAAGTTCTTACGTAGCGAGATAAACCGAAGGGAAATTAATTTCTAGTGAAAAGTGAATTAAGTGTCTAAGCGAATATAAAGTGTATATTTACAAGTGATAAATTTGTGAAATAGTTTAATTTAAGGAATAGCGTTACATTCAATAGCTCTAAGTGACTTCGTACATTGTTTAATTAATTAATTAATCGGTATTCAAGAAACTGTATTAAATTTCAGCGTTTTCATTGATTCATCCTGCAGCCACGACACGTGACAATATGCATATATTTGGTTAATTATACTCACCATAATTCTGTTATTGCCGCTAAGAATTATGTAAACATTAACTATAGGATTCGTCTTCCTCTTTATTATGGTTCATAGTCATTGACCTCTAAAATAAATACAACTGAAGGACGAGAGCAGAGTGATGTAGAAGAGTGTACAGTACTTAGTACCTGCACGAGTCGTGAGCGCGCCGCTTCCAAATCGAATGCGGATAATGACTGCGGTGGCATTCATTGTGATTGTTCCTTTTGTGTGATATTCAGCAGTTCGTGATTTGCCCGTGGCGGCTGTATGACATGACGCAATGTTTTGTTCCGCTGGTCGCATGACGGCAAAAGGTAAATGGGACAGGTGCATTGCATTACACAGATGGCAATGCGTTTTGAACATGTCAATCAATACCAGCCTACAAAAAGTGCACTCGGGATCAAACAATTCCCACGAGTTTAACGTGACTTTCACGGTGCGACTTATTTGTTTTGCTAATTGTATTTAGTCCTGGTAAATTTTTTATTGTGTAAACTTACCAGGCTGTAAAAAATATCAAGCTACTCGTTTAAGTCATAAATTAATGGTTAATAATAAGCTTCTCCTTTAACTGTAATTAAAAATCATGAATTGATAATAAATCACTGAAATTGTTAAGTCGTTGTCAGGTGAAATTATGAACGAGAATACGAAAAAACTTTTTCTTCTTTAAATTTTGAATAGAAAAAATTCTTTAAATTTTGAGCGATAAATGAAGTTAACGAGATGATCGATATCAAAGTTTATATTTTTTTTCTCAATATTTCTGACCTTATCTTTTGTAAACCATTGGAGAATCGTGAACGTAACGTGAACTTGATTATAAAAAATTTATATTAAAAAATAAAATCATTTTGTATTTAAACTGGTGGTTTAAAGTGATCTTGTATTTTAATCTAAAATGTCAAACCACAATGTGACTGCTTTTTACGAAAACATAAAAAATTCATTTTCATTGATATAAATAAAATAAAATGATTTAAGACAGTAAAAGACTATCGGTACACAATCGAGGTCTGGTGCCAATTATGATGTGTAAAAATGAAGTCAGGAATTGGCCAAAAGAAACGAAAGTATACTGAATGCGATCGTTTAGACGTTTGTATGATAGAGTGATAGAGTGGAGAGTGAAAAAATTAGAAGCGAATGTAAAGCTGTCTGTAGCGTAATATATTACAAAACCTTTCCTATTTATAGATAAAACTCTATAATAATTTTTAATAAATCCAAAATAGGGAGCAGGATTTGCTATTGAAATCGAAAGGATATCAAGATCCGGATATTTGCGATAAACCCACAAACCGGAGTTGTATTTGTGGGAATTCCGTTTGTTGAAGTTCCGGTCCATTCCAAGCCCTACGTGGAGTAAATAAAATAGGCATGCCGACAGTGTTTACCTGCAAACCTCAACAGGTGATATTTAAGAGTAGGTTGTATTGAGATCAGGACCGCCCGTCTGGCTCCATTACCTTGAATTGAAACTGGTTGGTGAGGGATTAACGACCTCCCCCACGAGCTATTTTGTGACAAAGGCCACATCCTTAGCGACAGGTTGTTGTCTAGGTCCTTTCTGGAGCGCTCGATTCAATTTATTAGGCTTAACATAAGTAATGTCCGTTTTTTTTTTGAAATTTTAAAATGCGCGCCAAAGTAAAACAAACTGGTAAAGGATATTTTGTAAATTTATAAGTTAGATATATCATTTTATTTAATTACAGACTTTCAATATGTCAAGTAGACAAAACTAAGCACATTAGATACCTCCTTCTGTTCGATTATTAGCCTCCAACGACACTTTCACAGAAATTGGTTACGTCTCGATATAAGTAATTGTTGTGTTTTTCCATGTGTGGTTTTCTTTAAATAAGAATAGTTTTCCCCCTCAGGTGGGAAAATCTATTTGAAGAATGCAGGTTCATCAAATAACTATAATAAAAGTATGGTAATGTTCATTTTAATATTTAAATAGTGAAAGTAACGTAAATAGTACAAGATTATAATTGTACAATATAATAGGTATAAGTTAATAATTGATTGATTTTATACTATTATACAAACAAAGACGGCAAACGATTGACGTTTAAAACAAAGGAGATAAAGGGTGTTCTCGGTCAAAGAACCACTTTTTTGAAAAATTTACTAAATATAAAAAAAAAAATTGCGCGCGATACGCACCATAACGCAGATCGCGCTTATAAATGCCTATGTTTATAATATTCAAAGATGTATACAATAGAATGATAAAGTTTTTAAGTCAAGAATGGATAGTTTTTATCGTAGAAGCATCAGAAAACTTGTAGAACGTTAGAAAGGGGTTGTAAATAATAAAGAAAAATGCATTATTGAATAATTCGTTGTAATTTTGTTATTGTGTCTTCTTGTCTTCATCATTTGCACAAAACTTATATACCTAACCACTATGCATCGCATGATAGGCGAGATTAATCTGATCGAAAACAGGTCGACTTAATCGAAAGTTCAAGGGTGTGCTATTTATTATATAGATATAATTAAAAGATTAAAACGATCGAATCGAGTCGCCATGTTGTCTGGTTCACGAGGATATGCATAGAAAAACTAAAATAATATTGCGGACCTCGTTGTCCAGCGGGCATATCACTGGATTCCGGGTTCTATTCCCGGTAAGGTTACAATATATCAATGTGATTTTCTTAAGAATCTCGTGGTGTGTTGTAATGTTAATAATTTAATTTTTAATCCCTTTCTTTCAACTCGTAGCGTCTGCTTGTCTGCCGAAAAAGCTTAGGATCGATTTTTAACCCCTTTTCCGTGAACCAATCGAGCTGAAACTTTGCAGCAGACTCGTGGCGATGATAAAAATGATGTAACAAATTTTCGTTTAAATTTTTTTAATAATTATAGTATAATTTTGGATTATTCGAAATATGCCCGACGCGTGGAGTAGGCGCGAAACCTGTTTCAACTAGTAAATGAGAAAGGGAGTATAATAAAAACATGATTTTTATGGGTTAGTTTTTTTAAATAAATTTTCAACCCGCACTGACAAGCGTCTCTTTACGTATTGAAAAATCGCTGCCTATCGTGAATAATGGTCCAATGAATAAAACAAGTTTATAACATGACCGTCCCCCAGTACCCAGTAAGTAATCATGCCAGGTCTTTCGCAGATACTATCTGTCTCTGACACCATCAACACTCGCCTTTTATACTTCTTTGCCATCCCCCGTTCTTTCTTAATTACATCGAATATCGTATGGTTTTTAACATCCAATTCCAGGCTTCACTCTGGCATGTATGGAAAACGAGTGTTGGCAACAGCATTCCATTATGCACGTGTTACTTCGAATGACGAATTCCCATTGGATATAATTGCGTTCATAACACGAAACACGTACGTGTTTAACTATTATAAGTGAGATAATGAACGCGATTGTACCCAGCGATTATCCTCCGAGTATTTGAATAGCTATGAGATTAGCCGTAGAGGTAGGTTGCAATAATTATGTCTTATTTTTATTCTTTCATCCTTTCGTCTTATTTTTTCAAAACGGTTTTGTGCAGTCACTAGTTTTATTACTGGCAATATTATCTAAATATAATAATTTTATTGTGTGTTGTAATTGTATTATCTAAATATAATTGTAACTCAGGCAACACTCAAGGGCTGCCCCGCTAAATTAAACGTTTTGAAATGTTTATATTATTATATTTAGTTTTAAATTTAAGCGAATAAAGTAAATTTTTAAAAATAAGTGGTTTTCTTTTGATGAATTTTCAGCTTTAAAATACTGCTATTATGATAGCCCGCGATTTTTCGGGATATACGGCTAGTTCTGTATAATTTTACATGAAATATTATAATACTCTATTATATAAAATCTAAAAAAATCTATAATATAAAAGCTATAAGTCGTCAAAAATGACGGTACTTGTAAAGGTCGGTTTCTAAGGAATAAGATGAAAAAAGAAATGAAAACTGTTACTATAAATAAGTTACGGACGTTACACGAAGTTACGATGGACGAACAGACAACTAAATTATTATAAATGGGATAAAGTGGACTTTTTAATAAAATTTTGTCATTTAAAAAAATTGATAATATAAAAAAGAACATATTTTATTTTATAACAAAATCAAATGCATGACTTAAGAATAAATTTTCTAGATGAGAAACCCCTCCAAGACGAGACATAGTTATCGAACTAAAATAACTATACGTTTCATATAAATTATTACGCAAATTTTGTCAGAGAGAAATTTTATTTCATTGATTTTCTCTCATTCGAGACGAACTTTCTGAACAAAAAAAATATTTACTAGAGGTTTATTCATACATGTTTAATAAAACAATATTTGTGAATGAAATATTATGTGTGTTGTCATATTGTCATGAATATTATCAACCATTTAATACTTCTTTGGCACACTGAAGTCGAAGGTAATGGTGGCGGTCTTATTAATAATCCATTGTCTGATTATGACAAATAACATAACATTTTCTATTACGTATTAATGTAAGGGTCCCAATTAAGTTTTAAAAAATCTAATCTACAGTATTACTTCTGATACAAATGATGTGATTAATTGAAACCTTCCTTATGCAAAAATATGAACAGATACTTTCTAATAATATAATATTATTATAAAATATAAAGTGGAGTGCACACTTCGTTAATTTTAGAAACTCCATAGAAGGCCCACGAGCGTCACAATTCAATTAACTGCAGAAACTAAAATAAATGCTGCCAAGGATTCAAAACAAAACACGGCGACGAGAGTTAAAGCAAATCTGTACTTGGCACAGATAAAATTGTAAGTAGGTACTTCTGTTTCTTGATCCAGCAGATAAAGATCTATTCATTTATAAAAAAGGTGTCGAATTGAACCTACAGCGTGGCTAGTATTAGCAAAGCAGAGCATGATTCAATTTTCAATTCAATTCAATTTATTAAATAATATGTACATTGCAAACTAAGCGTTCAAGGCAAATATATTTTGAAAGTTATATATATATCAAAATAACAATATTTAATTAATTAAAAATAACGCAAAATCTGGTTAAAGGTGTAGGAAAATCCTTCTTTGGAAAACCTCTTCAGACACATGGAATATAACAATATCCAAAGCGATATTGTTTAGCATAGCATTAGCTCTTCCAACAGGCATAACCATAATGTGAAACAATCTATGCTGATGATGTCTAATGTGATTATCAGGAACATACAAACCAATGCTCCGCATAATTTCGAGATTATCGATCACACCGCGCAACAATAGATAAAAATGTGTAATCAAATACACATTCCTTTTAATCTATAAAATTTTAAATTTTACAAATAGTTTTTTTACACCACACTTTTACCGTAAATATTCACTAAAACATAATACAATTTTTATTTACGTGCTGAAAGATACTTTGCTATACAAACGATATAGTTGTAAGCAAACTAAGCGTAAGGTGAGGAGACTAGATTTGGCGAACGAAATAAAACACGGGGATTCCCTGAGCGTAAATCGTAAACACGATGAAATGCGTGGTCTTGTTACGCGCATTCAAGTCGAATGATTCAAGGCGCGAGATTCAAATAGTACTAAATTTTTAAATTATGGATAAATATCATTACCAGTTGCGAAATCTATGTATACTAACTTGTATATGAGAAAAATAAGAACAGATGTCTCTGGCAGAGGCCAGTGCAAAATATGAAAATTTCTTTATTCGAACTATATAGAACTTTAAAAAAAAATTGATAATATGTGGATGTTCTTACGATAGAATTGGTGAAGCATTGCGTAGAGTGATCACTTAACCCAGCTCATACAGGTTGTAAGACCTGAGTCATCGTATAAGAGACTTCCATCCACTTTTATTATATATAAATTGCTTATTCGCTGTGAGACTTCTATAATTTATTCTTAATTAATTAATCATCCCTCTGGGGACCAAATCCAGTAACCGTGTTCTTAGTACATACTTTAAATTATGTTTTAATATTTTTTTATGACATTGAATAACCCTTATTTAAAATGTTATTCTTATAAACTAATAGCTATAAGCATAAAATAAAAAGTTGTAACATTTTTTTCTACTCGGGTTGTTGAGCGAGGCCCCGGGCGATTGCCCTGCTCGCCACCCTTCAAGGCCGCCACTGGTGTTAGGTTAGTTTACTTGAGGTTTCATGTGATTGCTAACATAAACCAATCTTCACACTTTAAGTACAGGCGAAATAGGCAGGGCCGGCGTTACACGCTCTGGCGCCCTCGTACAATTTTTTTCTTAGCTCCCATATGATATATGTTTGTATGTATACAGGGTTATTTGGAAAACATTCATAATCTCGCAGTACTATATTCCTGCCTTCATTATGAGTCGAAAATGTTCAGGCACCCATAACCTAATATGTTATGGAGTTATGCAGTTTGCATTTTTCACAATATTTTTGACTTCTTTTAATGACGTTGAACTATCATTAGAGTAGCAATAACGATTACGAAAAATTCTTTCGTTTCAATACAAGTTAAATAAAATGATATAAATAGTCGATAACATAAAAGTAATCTACCCATTACTAGTAGGTACATAATGTGCATGAGAGAGTACTCTATCGGACCTCTCGGGAACGCGTTTTTTTATTATTATTTTTATTTATTTATTAACACCCTATAAGGCTTTTACAGCAGATAGGCAAAGTGTACATTAATAGAATATACAGTTTAAAGAAAAAAATAATAACATGTAAACATAATGATGACATAAAGTGGAAAGAAAATACTTAAAATACAGATACGAATATATAAACCACACAAAAATAAACAACCACAATCGTCAGCTGATTTGGTCCAGACTATAATACTTAAAAGTAGTTGTTAAGAACTTTCATAATATTGTGTTTATTTCAGTCGTAGTTTTCGGATAGTACGATTGCTAGTTACGGGGCGAGGACCAATGTGATCACATTAACCGACGCCCGCTGTACTTATCATGTGATGAAATTTGTCCGCTAGGTATGCCAGGGTAATGCAAGACATCGTTGAGTGCTGCTGTTAAATACAACGTGTCGCTTGCTACAATAAAACACGTACATAAAAGAGATATCAAAAACTAATGAGACGAAAGAGCTTTAGCAGCCTTATTCTTTGGTCTATGCGATGTGCTCGTATTGTGAAAAAATATATGAGTGACTGCCGGGAATAGGGTGAACGGTGCTTTGAATGCAATAATTTCTAATAGAAATATGTCTACCGAGGCAAAACTAGCGGTACATAATGGAGTTCTGGTACCGACACTAATGTATGGAAGTGAAGCCTGGAGCTGGCAGAAGAGGAACGAAAGTAGATTGAATGCAGTGGAGATGAGGTCCCTTAGACGTATGTGTTGTAAATCCATGTATGATAGAGTAAAGAATGAAGAGATTAGGAATGAATATAAAGCTGATCGTAGCATAATACACAGAATAAAAATAGGGTCACTCAGGTGGTTTGGGCATGTTGAGCGAATGAATGAGGAAAGAACGGTAAGAAAGATATATGATGCAAGTGTTGACGGCGCCAGAAAGAGAGGGCGACCACGGAAGACGTGGCATGACCAGATTAACCAGATACTGGAAGATGGTCCTGTTAGAAGCCTGAACAACCGTCGAACTTGCATGCGAAGATGTATGAATGTAGACGAAGCGAAAGTTGTACGTCAGGACAGAAGAGTATGGCGCTCTATCCTCTCTGCCTACCCCCACGGGGAAACGGCGTGATGGTAAGTTAGTTAGTTAGTGAAAAATGTATGGTGGCGGATAAAAGTTATATCGGGTAGTATAATAATATAAAAATGTCAAGACCGTGTGTTTGACGGGGTTATCCTTGCGTGTTATCTGAGCCGCGCGCTGATTGCGTGTCAGACTCTAATTATCTAATGTTGTAATTCCAGCAAGTCACGGACGTTATGGACTGACAGATAGACAGCGAAATCATTAATCATGTTTTTTCATGATTATTGATGGATTTATCTCCAGGTACAAATGTGAAATAAATTTCAATATTGTAATGTTCTTGACGGCTAAAAGTGAAACTTTGGAGTTTAATTATCGCAAGTATTTTTATATTCATTATTTAACGCCGTAAATGAATTTCAAAAGTGGCTTAGTTGATAAAATATTACAAGTGGATTTAAAGGTGACTCACGGCATAAACAATTCATTTAAATTAACCGCAACACTAACAATGGACCATAAGCGCCGGATTATTTCGCAACCGCCCTGTTAGGTCAAATCGATATCGGAAACAAGGTCAAATTTGTAATAAACTTGTAAGGTTTTTGGGCTATAAACAGAATGAGATTTATTAAGGAGACTGCGAGATACAATAAATTTTTATCACACGCATAACGAATAAAGGGTTATCGGAATATTTATATCTGGAGGCCAGCATGATTCTAGAGCCTATCCTACTTTTAATTTAAATTTAATTTAATTTTATGTATTACATCACGCATTTTCAAATACCTTTAACAGATAATGTCACCAGTCAATATGGTGTCTGAAACATAAGTAATTTCTGCTTATCCGGCCATGTATTTACCTACATTATTAAATAAAATATAATTTTTTTTTAAAAAGCTAACAGTTTGTGGCTTGACATTATAATTTTAATAAAAAAATATATTTTGTTTTTAGCCACTTGTATACACTATACAGTACTACATGCCCTCTTCAGGACAGTATAATATAAACTGTGTAATAATACGAAAATTAACTTCACAATCGCACACTGACTAGTTGACTTAATTTATATTCCCATATACTCCCATACTTCTTTCTTTTATCCTAATCCTACATCCCACTCCACCTTCCCACCCCTTGACAATATATAATGAATCTATAAATTGTCATAATGTCACACTTTGCTTACATCTTTGATAATTAATCTTATGTGGAAAGTTTCTAATTTGCATAATTTACTGTTTTCTATCTCTTGTATGGTAATTTAAGATTTGCTGTTAACTTTTCGATATATTAACTACGTATTTAAAACGCTAACAAACTGTCAAAATTAACTCAAATATACGGCATAATATATAATCCCCATTTACAAGCATTCTTTTACTGCAACAAAATTAATACTTCTCACCAAAAATATTCCGTGATTGACAGATTTTCAATACTAGGAAACGAGTATGCACAAATTGCAGATATTCTCTGTGTGAACTTGAGTCGTTACCGGTATCTATTTAATGAACATTTTACCGTTTATTTATTAGATTAATATTAGTTCATATACATATGTATACATCACTTTGTTCATAATGGTATAGCTACATATTTATGATAATTGTCTTTACTTAATTTTGGATATATTTAGCAAAAACATGTTTTTTTTAATATCCTGTCACAGAGTATAAAATTGTAAAGACCTTTTTTTATGACAGGGAATTGGGTCAGAGCAGAAGTTCCCTTTGCGTTTATTTAAGACACATTTTACTGCAGTTAAGTATTTATTCTTGCATAATCAAATCCCCTTGTAAACAAACAAGAATACATCAATTACTATAAAATATACTGTTTTTTTAAATTTCATATGTATGTTTGTACGAATATGTATATATTTGTATATGCTCATTCATACTGGTTTATATTTATATATTTATTGTACACTATTACCTAGTTATGTATAAGATCTTTTTTTATTGTAATAGGTGTAAACCATCGAATTAAAATAAATAAGTAAATAACGCTAGCTATGTCAATATTATAAAGCATTTAATTACAATAGCAATGTGTAAATATTCCAAATATATCTTTCTGATATCTCTATGTGTTAAGACTATTGAATCGAGTCAAATGTACCAATTTTAACGAAAACTGTAATTTAGTATTCAATTATATACGAAAATTTATTTATTTATTTATAAAAAGGACATCACATAGTGCATGCATACAAAACAAAATGATTGTTTCATTAACAAGAAATCATCATCAACATCAAAAACATGCACCTCTTACGTGCTATAACCAATATCATGCACTTATTAATATCATGCTTATTGATATTTTTGAGAGAAGAAGTTAAACGTGTTTGATAAGGGTATGTAAGTGTGTATGTATTGTATGTGGCAGTGAATGGTGGACCTTATAATGAAATGAAAACGAGAGAAGAAAATAAATGCAACATTGACAAAAAGGACACAACCTAACAGGTGCAGAAGTACAACAGAACCGGATAATTTACAGGCTTTTTTACAGGGGCACGTAATGCGAACGTTTTTTTAACAATAATCTACATCAAGGACACGGCACGCATAAAAAGCTCTCAAAGAACCTGATCTCCAAGAGTGTTTCGAACTCGTTTTTCATGTATTCCTATAAAGCGAGCAATAATTTATTCCATTCACCAGGCCAGTCGTCCTCTCGGCACGCGCTGGATGAGCCGGCCAACTTGTCTGATTCTGGCAGGCCTCGGAAACAGCATCAGAAAGGCTTAGCGGCACCATGTATCCCATGCCTTGACATGTTGATGAATGAGATGCGACGACAGACACACTGATTAACATAAGTGTTTAGGTCATACGGATATCTATAAAAGAATACATAAATATTCTACCATACACAGAACAAGCAATGTTACGTATACGAGTTTGTAGTACAGCTCGGCCTTCGTACTGCAGGGGGCATTACAGATTCTGACTAGATTAAGGGGTTGCGCTTGAAAAAAAAATCAAAATAATTTAAGTTTGTCCAAATTTTTCAGGACAGTATTGGATTTTTGTCACAGGGACAACATTAATCAATCAATATATCGTCCTTTTAGAGGTAAAATTCACTAAAGGCTGGTTATTTCAAGTTGGATTAAAGTAGGCGTTCTTTTAAAGCATAGATTTTTATGTTCTCCACCAATCAGACGATCCGTTTTCGTAAATATCTATGCTTTGAGCGAATGCTTACTTTAATCCAATTTGAAACAACCGGCCCTAAGTGACATTGGAATCATTTTGAGATAATGAGGTTTAAACATTCAAAATAAGATATTAAAATTATTGAAAATGTTTAAATTATGAGTTTTATAACCAAATAACTATTAATATACACAGAATATTCACTTACTGATTTTTACCTGGAATGAGGTTGTAAAAAATATAAATGTTGCGATTAATGAATTTTATTACCTCTAAAGGAACGATATTATAGATGTCTCACAAAGACTCGCGCTAAGGATTATTGCAACACATTTACGGAACATTTCGTATAACTAAAATATATACAACTTCCAAAAATTTAATAGACATGGGATTCTATCATGGTGAACTTTACATTTTACATTGTGTAAAGTGATCACTTAAGCCAGCCGTACGATATATTGTAAGCCCTATGAACACCCAAAGACTTCTACACCTACTTTCCCATAAAAATATAATTTCGTCTCTGTGAGACATCTATGATACATTGATTGAAAAAAATTCCCCAATTTTTTAAAAAAAATATTATTATTTACAAATGACTTATCGGATTAAAAAAATCCGTGATATTTTATTTAAAAATAACTAAATGACTTTCTTTTTTGTCTCTGACAAACGTCTACCGGAGAATCTTCCATCTCAGTCCTGGCGGAGGAGCTCTACGGGAAAGGACATGACACGGCGATTTTTCTTTTTTTTTTTAAATTTTCCAAAAAAAAAATAGTTTAAATATGTACTTTGACAAATGCCACGTAAAAAATATATAAAATAATTAATGGAAAATAAATTTTTGTCTCCTAGATGTAACTTCTTAACAAATCTGGGATTCAATGTTCGATTCCCAATGAGGTCACAGTATAGCTTTGTGATTTTCCATGGCCCAGCAGCATACTCATAGAATTCTCAGTACAAAATAAGTAAACATTAAAGATTAAAGATAAAAGAAAGAGGAAAAACAACAGATTTTTAATGACAGCTCTCAAATTAATGGGATACCTATAAAAGTAGATAAAATTGATAAATTAAAAAATAGATTAAAATACTATACTTTTATAATTATTAATAAATTAATTAATAATTATGAAAGTATAGTCAAGGGAAGGAAGAAAATAATTACATCGCACCATGACACGTCAAAGTGCTAAATTGGTCCCCAAAAATTCCATCCGTGTATTTATTTAGTGAGACCATAGTTACGGTATATACAGGGTATTCCGTAAACGTCTTGTCAATGACAAGACAAATTGGTTACACTGTTCCTGCGGTTTAGGTGACTATTAAAAAATAAGCCACGCACTAAGGTCGATGTGCCGAACTTCGGGAACTTACGGGACACGAAAAAATATTAGGTCCTTACATATGAAATTGGCGTTTTGCCGTACTGGCAAATTTGATCTCAAATATCTTCTCTTTGGTTAGGAATTCCAAATCCAAATTTATACAGCTATTTACTCATGTATTTGTGTTTTGAAAATTATAATTCATTTGTTTTTTCCTCAATTGTTTTTTTCTTTGCGTCACTCAGTTTACAAAATGAAAAACTTGAAATATCGCGTTATTTACGAGTACGAGTTCCACCGTGGCACCAGTGCTGCAGAAACGGCTCGAAGAATTAATGATGTGTATGGCGACGGTGCCGCAAAAGAAAACACAATGCGTTTTTGGTTCCAACATTTTCGTTCTGGAAATTTCGACCTGCAGAACAAGCCCCGTGGACGGCCGGAGACCAAAGTTGATAATGAAGAATTGAAGGCTATTGTGGAAGCGGATCCATCGCCAACCACATCCGAGTTAGCTGCAGGCTGCGGTGTTAGTGATAAAACTGTTTTAATCCACTTGAAGCAAATTGGTAAGGTGAAAAAGCTTGAAAGGTGGGTACCTCACGAATTGAGTGAAGCAAATCAACAAACGCGCGTTGACTGCTGAGTTGCATTACTCAACCGGCACAATAATGAAGGAATTTTAAATCGAATCATTATCTGTGATGAAAAGTGGATCCTGTACGATAATCGGAAGCGCTCATCGCAATGGCTGAACCCTGCCGAACCAGCCAAACCATGCCCCAAGCGAAAATTGACTCCAAAAAAGTTACTTGTGAGCGTTTGGTGGACTAGTGCTGGTGTCGTTCACTCCAGCTTTCTTAAATCTGGCCAGACGATTACGGCAGATGTCTATTGTCAGCAACTGCAAACCATGATGGAAAAGCTAGCTGCTAAACAACCGAGGCTGGTTAATCGCTCTAGGCCACTGCCTCTTCATGATAACGCTAGACCACACACTGCACAACAGACGGCTACCAAATTAGAGGAGCTTCAATTGGAATGTCTAAGACATCCACCGTACTCTCCGGACCTTGCCCCAACAGATTACCATTTTTTTCGAAATTTGGATAACTTCTTGCAAAGGAAGAAATTCAACTCCGATGGGGCAGTCCAAACCGCCTTTAAAGATTTTATTGATTCCCGTCCGAATGGTTTTTTTAGTAAAGGGATCGATGAACTGCCTATGAGATGGCAAAAGTGCATAGATAACAATGGTACATACTTTGATTAAATAAATATATTACAATAAAAAAAATCGGCTTTATGTTCCTCCCATACTAAACGTCAATTTCATATGTAAGGACCTAATATTTGTATACCTATAGGAATTTACGATATATTATATTTTGTTTTTATCGTGCAACGCGCAATTATTTTCATTTTAGAAATATTTTATTTTATTATGCAGTAAAACCCTGATAATTCGAAAATTTTCATATCCACAAATCCCAAAATGTTAATTTCATAGTAGATTAACCATGATAATTCGAAATATTTGTTAGCCCCTTGCGCCATAAATCAATACATTTTTTGGCTTACATAATTCGATTTTTTTTAAATTTGACTAAATTGATAAAATATTTCAAGTGAGGACAACAAATATGTCACAACATAGGGTACTTTAGTAATAGAAATGTCGCGATGTTTGTATTAGCATAATAAATATTTCTTAACATATGCAAAAATAGAGACGTTTTTCGGAAATTAATGGCTTTTGAGGTGAATTTGGCAATCGCATTTTTTTTGTTCCTTGAATATCGAGTTAACGAGGTTCTACTGTATTACTTAATTAATGACATGGAAAATAATTTTATATTTTTATAAAACTATTTTCCATATCATTTATTAAGTAATACAGTACATTTATTAAGTAATACAGTATATAATAAAATAATTTTATATTAGTAGGTAGAGCAGAATACTCGTACCTAAACTCTCATTGAGGTACTTTATAAGCTTTGTACATAGCAAGCAATGCCAAAAATAATTGCAACTCTCATCTAAAAAAAAAACACGTTTTGGTTTTTATAATTATTTCTGTAAACTGTATGCCCAAAATCATTTTTTTCTGATTTTTCTAGCTATATTTCAGGAAGCAATGGATTTATTCGAGAAAACAAAAATGTTAATTGAAAGTTAATCATACACTTTCACCACATCCTAGCAATGTGAAAACTCAACGGAGGCGTGATTAAATATTATTATCATATCGGTGCCAAATTTGTATGCAGACGACAATCGATCCTCGTTTAAGGTCAAGTGACAGCCTTGCCTTCGCGATTCTTACGCACTTATTGGGTTCTTGAACCCCAGTGCCCGGAAACGACATTAAGAGGATCAATTATGATTAAAGTTCGACGATTGAGGACGTCTGGACGTCAGTAAACCATAATCACAAAGATCGTAAAAATTGTCAATCCTTATTTGATCGAATAATAAGCAAGCCCGAATAATGATTAAGTCCGACTCTTTTAATTGCATTGTACGCACTGCCCTTTCTTTACATATGATATTACAAGGCTTCAAAGAGGCAGTAGTGCCTAAACAGAGCTTTCCATTACGCACAATTTAATAATTAAAATACTTTAATTTCTAATTCTTAATTTTTAATTTCTAAAAAATATTTTTATTCTATATTGTTTTCATTGATATTGACATTGACATTGATAATATTTATTGTTTTATTTATTCTTCTATAATTTATTATATTCCCTATTGAATCGCCTATTATATAAAATTTATATTTTTAAATTTAATTTCATTGATATAGATAAATTGTGTATTATTTATATTTCTAATTTCATCGAATTGCTATTATTGTTTTACTGTCTCTTTTAATTCTACATTTTTATTGTTCTTGATTATTTTTCTTAATAATTTGTGTTCACATTTTTTTTTTGTTGTTTTGTTTGTTTGTTTGTTTGTATGTTTTTAATATATATTATTTATATATCGTTTATTAAATTTGTACAAATTTTAAAGTAAAAGACTTTAGACCCGCATATATATGTAAATAAATAAATTAATAATTAGTAATAAGAGTCGACTGAATGAGTGCCAATCGTTTTTTTAAAAAATAAATATTTTATTATTTTATTTATATTTTAATAACTTCTAAACCTTTAAATTTAGGATGAACTTTTGTGAGTATTGAAACAAAAACAGATATTTTATACGAATCGTACAGATGTGTAGAAAATCGGTTTTCGAAGTCTCGCTGGAGTCATATCACAGTGTCCTTAGGGGAGTGCCCTCTCGCACGGTTTATATAAAATATATTTTTTGTTTGAATACTTACCTAAATATGTCGAACAACCGTAATACAAACCTTAAATCTTTGACCTTATTTGAGCTTAAATGCTAGTGATGTTCCCCAGCTGTTCTAAAATACAAGCCTGTTTGGACTACTGTCTGCGGAACATCCTAAAAAAGCGTTAATATATTGTTGGACAGACCAAAAAAAAAGGAAAAAAACAGACTTCTATGGCTAAATGTCTCAGTACTGCAGGAAGCTGAACGGAAGCTGAAGGAAGTATAGTGAATAGTCCGAAAGGTCATAATGGAATGATCTGGAAGAAGATCACTCTAATTTCACAACATTTTGAACTAATTTTTAATTAAAATATTAATCTTTATTGTATTTTATTTTATTAAGTTTAGCATAAAACAGGCACGACGTGCCTATAAATTTTATTCATGATAGTATAAAAATAATTATTGTCATAAAATATTTGTTTAAACTATTAATTATATAAGTCTACATGCAATTGGTACACGCATCGTCTACGCGCGTAATATTAAAACCGTTTCAGACGAAACCGCTTATGTTCATACTGCAATAAGATTAGAATGTACAATGTTGTAAAATCACACAAAGAGATTTATTTTAACTGTTGTAGCAATGTTGTTGATTTCAATAAAATTTTATTTTTGAATTTCAGTTCATATGTATTATGAAAATATGTCAGCATTGCTTTGCGAATGAAGAGTATTCTATGTTCTAATAAATCAAGGTATTGAAGAGAAGTATCGATGAGATTTATGCAAAATTTAATGCAATCAATATCATTGTTAGTTAGCCTTAAATTACATACTCAGATGTAATAATCAAGCACGTGTTTTGTGCAAAGAACGTGATAATATTCTAGATGTAATATTATTAAAATTCGCAACAATATTCAACTAAAAAATAAACGCGTGGATGAAGCAATATATATTTTTTTATAAACTTGGACAAGCGGGTTCAAAATAATTTATTTATTGTATTCCCATGAAACCGAAATTGTTCGACGAATTCAGCACTCCATCATAATTATTTTCCCGCAAGTGCAGCCATTGAATTATTTGGTAAGGACCATCAACACATTGTCACGGTGGCGGCGGAATTCCAACGAGACACTTGTCAACCATTTTTTTTAGTCACTGAACCTACAGCATACATATTTTGCACTCGTCTTTGACAGTGCCCTTCACGCTTTTGTCTATCGCAAGGATTCACAGTTAGCTATCTTTTCGTACGGGTCCATGGGTTTCGCTGCTGTCAAAATAAGACTGACTTGTCAGAACGGTCACGACATAATCTATAAGGGCTTTGTTTTTATGAAACTTTTAGTATATATTCGCGTATTCGATCGCTTTCCAGATCTTTCTAAAACATTCTAAAATATCCGGATTCTTTGAAAACTTACGATTACGAAAACGATTATGTGTAGTTCTCGATTTTAGAATCTCTGTGAATATTCTGTAAATGAATTTAAATAGTTTTCGTTGTTTCTTTGTTTGTCTTTTTGTTTTGTATTCTAACTGACATGTCACTATCAGTCATGTCAAATACACGTGACTGTTGGCTAAGCACGTGCTCAAGCCGCCGCTATATCAGACTTGGAAAATATAAGAGAAATTTCATATTATTGCGTGTGCTCAGCATAGGCTCAAGATTTCGGGTTGAGTTTTGCTCTACTTAATACCATTTCTCGTACTTCGGACGTTTTAAGTTCGAGATCGTGCTTACGATTTATTTCATAATCCTGACCTTATTCCTCCATAGTTTAAACACATTACAGTGATATTCAACGATCATTATTTATACGGTGTTAAAAAATTTTGATATTTTAATTCTTAATTTAACAATTGTGGTTACAACTAAAGCATGAAAATTTACCGGTAAACCGGTAAAACTCTGAATTTAACACCGGTTATAATGAAGGCGTCATAAATCGAATACTATGGTATTATATCAACGTGCCCTACTTATTTACGAGTACGAGTTCCACCGTGTCACCAGTGCTGCAGAAACGGCTCGAAGGATTAATGATGTGTATGGCGACGGTGCCGCAAAAGAAAACATAGTGCGTTTTTGGTTCCAACGTTTTCGTTCTGGAAATTTCGACCTGCAGAACAAGCCCCGTGGACGGCCGGAGACCAAAGTTGACAATGAAGAATTGAAGGCTATTGTGGAAGCGGATCCATCGCAAACCACATCCGAGTAAGCTGCAGGCTGCGGTGTTAGTGATAAAACTGTTTTAATCCACTTGAAGCAAATTGGTAAGGTGAAAAAGCTTGAAAGGTGGGTACCTCACGAATTGAGTGAAGCAAATCAACAAACGCGCGTTGACTGCTGCTTTGCATTACTCAACCGGCACAATAATGAAGGGATTTTAAATCGAATCATTACCTGTGATGAAAAGTAGATCCTGTACGATAATCGGAAGCGCTCATTGCAATGGCTGAACCCTGCCGAACCAGCCAAACCATGCCTCAAGCGAAAATTGACTCCAAAAAAGTTACTTGTGAGCGTTTGGTGGACTAGTGCTGGTGTCGTTCACTACAGCTTTCTTAAATCTGGCCAGACGATTACGGCAGATGTCTATTGTCAGCAACTGCAAACCATGATGGAAAAGCTAGCTGCTAAACAACCGAGGCTGGTTAATCGCTCTAGGCCACTGCTGCTTCATGATAACGCTTGACCACACACTGCACAACAGACGGCTACCAAATTAGAGGAGCTTCAATTGGAATGTCTAAGACATTCACCGTACTCTCCGGACCTTGCCCCAACAGATTACCATTTTTTTCGAAATTTGGATAACTTCTTGCAAAGGAAAAAATTCAACTCCGATGGGGCAGTCCAAACCGCCGTCAAAGATTTTATTGATTCCCATCCGAATGGTTTTTTTAGTAAAGGGATCGATGAACTACCTATGAGATGGCAAAAGTGTATAGATAGCAATGGTACATACTTTGCTTTGCAAAAATCGGCTTTATGTTCCTCCCATACTAAACGCCAATTTCATATGTAAGGACCTAATAATATACACCAAATATCTTAAAATTGTCAAAACCGTAGTTAGAGCGCTTTATGCCTCGTTTGTCACTCTGGTTGGTTATTACAAAAAATCGATTCACCATATAAAAATAATCGGTTACCGGTTTTTGTAATTGTATAAATTATCGCTTAACCGGTTTTAGTTCAAATCAGTTTAGAAGCCCTATACGAAACGAATGAAGATATAGAAAACGATGATCTTTAAGAGATTGGGTTCGGGCTGAAATTGAGGATTTGTTTAAATATTATCGTTTGCTAAAGTTTGACTTGCTTACTTCTTACCATACGCAATTACCCCGTGGGGGTAAGCAGAGAGGATAGAGCATCACACTCTTCTGTCTTGACACACAACTCTCACCTCATCCACATTCATACACCGTCACATGCAAGTTCGACGATGGTTGAGGCTTCTAACGGGACCATTTTCGAATATCGTGTTAATCTGGTCATACCGCGTCTTCCGTGGTCACCCTCTCTTTCTGGCACCGTCAACACTTGCGTTATGTACCTATATTTATTACCATTTTTTCCCAATTCATTCGCTGAAAATGCCCAAACCATCTGAGTGACACTTTTTTTAATTCTATTAATTATGCTAAGATCAGCTTTACATTTATTCTTAACATCTTCATTCTTTACTCTATCATAAATCACGCACACACAGTTACAGAAAGGTCCTAACTAGCATTTTTATTAATAGCAGGGTTAATGCAGAAATATAACATACACGCGCATTAATATATATATATTTTTACTCTATATTGTCTTCATTGAATTAATATTTATTGTTTTATTTATTCTTCTTTAATTTATTATATGGCCTATTGAATCGCCTATTATATAAAATTACTATTTTTTGCAATGAGATATATCTTACAAAATTATTATTTATATTTCTAATTTCATCGGATTACTGCCATTGTCTCCTTTAATTCTTCATTTATATTGTTCTTGATTATATTTTAAATAATTTATGTTCACATTTGTTTTTTTATA
This sequence comes from Agrypnia vestita, assembly GCA_016648135.1. Lineage (NCBI taxonomy): Eukaryota > Metazoa > Arthropoda > Insecta > Trichoptera > Phryganeidae > Agrypnia > Agrypnia vestita. Next base: position 169,524 of record JADDOH010006290.1, on the reverse strand, counting down.
CATTATTTCTATTGTTTATCAATTTTGTACAAATTATAAAGTAAAAGGCTTTGAAGCCGTATATATGTACATAAATAAATAAATAATTCAAAAAATATACGTCTAAGGGATCTCATCTCCACTGCATTCTGTCTACCTTCGTTCCTCTTCTGCCAGTTCCAGGTTCGCTTTTATTTTTTTATTACTTTACCAGAAGAACTAGAATGCGGCGTAATAGTATTTATATTTGATTGTGGGACACATCGCGAACGATTTCTTACGAGAAACAATAAATATTTTAATGGAATTAAATCATCAGCAGAACAGTGAGATACGGAGGCGTGTGATCTTTATACAAATATATTAAGTTAGAATCGTTTTTCATAATCTACGTGTTTATTTGACAAATGGATGCGAGTACGAAATTTAAGTGAAAGTGAAAATTGTTTGTTTAAATTCGTAAACTAAGACATGCATTGTTTCTTTATAACAATACGATTTGCAAATTATATTTGGACAAGTGATAAAAAAAATGTTGTAGTTTTTTTGATACGCTAAAAACGTAGATTATGTCAGAATATAAAAATATTTTAAAATTGTTGCTTGTGTTTTTATGGGATGTTGCAATTTTTTTGGTATTCTATGTTATTTGTGACATAGCTCAGAATTATTTTATACACACAATAAAGGATCCAAATAATTATAATAAACTTTACTCTACATCCTACATTTTATATTAGGATATGTTGGATAAGCATATAACAAACAATAGTGTCATAATTAATTAGCAATTTATTAATTAATTATTCAATGTACAAAGTCGCTTAACACGAATTAAACTTAAAGCTAATCTTTAATCTACACTATTTCGCAATATATCACTCGTATGTGAACTTGATATTATTGCTAGGTAACACGTATTTATATCCCTCGTAGAATATTCGATTTTCGCATATAGAAGTCACTCTGGTTTATTTCCCTTTATTTATTGCTTCGATTATCTCACGACTGGCCACCCTAGCCTCGCGGCTTGCGGCCGACCTCGCACCGAACGAACTCTCAAAAACATGACAACTCAACTCTGCGCCGCAGCGTAGTTCCGTACTTATACCCAAATGCTGGTATTTTCTAACTTTCTAGATTATTCTAGTGTTTAGGAAAAGGTTCTCGTCGCTTCTCAGCCGTTCAAGTCGTTTCGCGAAGGTTATAGATAATAGTAGTATTCTGTAGACCGTTCTCGATGTTTCCGTAGTGTTCTTCCAAGTGACATATCACCAAGGGTTCAAAAGGTCAAAAGCTACTATATCAAGTAAAATTTTGTAAATTTATTATTTATATTTTACATAATATGCGAGGTACGTGTATGTGAATCTACATATGAGTTAGCATTTATAAAAATGAACATGTATAATTTGCACAAAATGTTATTTTTATGTGTGTTCGAAGAAATATCTCATGCTTTGCAAAATAATATCACCCAAGTATAAATCAAAAAATAATAGTAAACTATAAACAATGTAAAAACATTGTTCATAGTTTCTTTATCATAAAAACATTACTTGAATAACGAAAACACAATGCATTAAAAGTGTATTGTGTATTCATGTCATCTTTGAAATGTCCATAAATTATTATTACTGTCACGAGTCGTGGCTGTGGGAAGCAAATGATAACACTGAAAATTAATTATAGTTTTATTAATTAAATAAATAAATTCACTATTTCATTAGAGATAAATTCAATTTTAGTACTTTTCTTTAATTCACCTATTTCGCAATTAATCACTCGTCTGTGAAACACTTTTTATCGCCTGCTAGAGTATTTTGTTTAATTCTTCATGTAAATACTTCGCCCGATATCTGTCGCTTCGATTAATCTGTTATCACTGGTATCGCACACGCGTTGGTAATACTGTCTTCATTAACGGTTTTATCGCTGGTTAATGTCAAGCCGGTAAACGTCAAATAAACACGAACCGCCACGGCACCAGTACCGCTTTTTATACGAAACACGTTGGTTTTTCGAACCTCCGATATTATTCCATACATTTCTAGTGTTTGCGAGAATATCCTCGGCACTTCCAGTCTGTTCCAGACGTCTCCCGAATATTGTAGATAATTCCAGAGTATTGTAGGGCGTTTCAGAGCGTTCTACAATTTTGTTGTCTTCGACAAATTACGAGGAATTCCGATCGTGCGTAATTTCTCTGAATTCTATGATCACGTTACTATACTTCACACTCTAGTGCTAACCTAGGATCATCTATCAGGGTCAATAACGACCTGTTGATGAGCGTATTTTGTGTTATTAGATTTCTCAGTAGTGTACATTGTATATCGATTTATTTATTTTAAATCAATACTAAGAAATTTCATAGAAAAACCAGTTATATCTATCGCAGTCTTCCGTCTCATTAGGGAAGTAAGGAAAAACATTGTAATTATAATTATGATACTATCATACAACACGATTTAATAAAAAAAATCTTATTATTTTAGAAAAAATACAGGCATTTTCAATATTAATTTAAGTATTAAATTGAAAAGCTCGTTCTCGTATCAATCAATTTCTCAGTAAATTATAATTTATACGACTGAATTACGAAAGTCCATATGTTTTTCAAGTACATTCTACTGGATCATAGCACTCCAAGAACGTGTTGTGTATCGAAAAATACATTAGTGTGCGTACATTAGTCCGCGAAAGATAAGACAAAGTATATAAGTCGCTTAACGTTAGACGTCTTGTTTTGACGTTTGGCGAAAGTAGCGAAATAGATAGTGGGCAATTTAATGCATTTATTGACGACCTGCGATTAAATCACCAGAGTACCAACCTGCGTGCAAGGAGTGTTCTAGTGGCGGTAAGTGCGATAGAAACGGCGTAATATAGTTTTTCCACAAGTGGAGGATCGTCGATTGACGGGTGGTGCGAATTAAGACAAAGTGTTACAATAAAGTTTATGTCCAGTGAGTGTGGAAAAAAATAATTTATGTGCTTTCGTTTCCCACCGCTGCGAACCCGAGACAATATTTTAAATATATGTAAATATATGTAACGTATAGGTATGTATATGTCGGATAATAGGTCGTATTCTGAAAAAAGCAATATTGCTATTTCTCAGGGACATGCAGTGATAACATATATCTTGTAATATTCCTATCACAATAATTAACATATTTTATGATTTTAATATATTCTATTTCATAATATTCTGCCAGATAAATATATAATGTCGATTTTTTTTAAAGAGGTAGGTATATTATGTTTAAATAAAAGTCATGTTTCTTGTTTTCACTGCACACCCCTGCTATTTATGTAACTTGAAAGTTATTGTATAACATTGTAATGCCGTTAATTTTAAAGTTTTGAGTTTGAGAGATTTTAAATTAATGAATTCGATCAATTACAAAGCTCATTATTCATAATTGTGAATAACTTAACGTTTGTTAAAGTTTCATTAATTTCAATCCTCTAAAACTTAAAACATCAAAATAACTGTCAAGATACAGAAACAGCAGTATTGCTTACTTCAGAATACGGCCGATTATCAAGCTTCATAAGATCAGGCTTTATGAAACAATATATAACGTCAGTCAAATATTGTTCTATGAATATTGCAGGTTACTGTTATCCCGACAGATGCGATCGCACAGTGTTACCTTATTAAATTATAATTCAATTCTGCAATTTTCTTGAAGATTTCAATCTGTTGAATGGTAAATACCCGTCGCTTATTTCATCGCACGCGTAACGCTCTGCAATCGTTCGGTGGCAAAGGTACCTAACCACTATTAGTTGAGTAAATTTCTATATTTACCATTCAAGCCATTGTTGGACGGCTACTTAGGTGCGCAATTGCGGTAGTGCTTGAAGTAGCACCGACAGTCTACGACTATTATTATTTTTAACAACTACTGCTAAGACCCGTGTTTCACTTATTATATTTATCTAGTAGTTTAAGACGGTAAGAGCGTGAAAGACGGACTCTTCGGGAAACGTAAACAAAAATTTTTACTGCCACAAAGACGCGGGTATACATTTTTTGACTTGGTCGACCTGGGAGCCTACGTGCCTATTATCGCAGTATACTAAGAACAGTGATACGTCTTCATACAAACTGGCCGCTACCCATTAGAATGTGTACGTGCGTGCTCGGCGCCGTGTACGCACGCACTGTGACGCACACATTGATATATAATATGGGGGCGCAAGGCGACGGCAGTAAGGGCCGTGCCTTCGGTGCCATTCGCGCTCGCAGCCGCCGCTTTAGAAAAAAAATGCGCTTCCTGAAAAAAATGCCTTTTTTATGTTTGTGGTGCTTTACTAAAAAGGTGTGTTGATTATCACAACGACTGTGAGTTTTTAAAAGTCTACGTTGATGTTAATTAGCGTTCTTGCAATTTAAGTGCAGAAGCTAGGTATACTAATTACAGAAATTTTCAGGTTTCGTGTCTACCTTATGCGTCGGAATCCAGACGCTACGAGTTAAAAGAAACGGAGTAAAAATAAAGTGACAACTCTAGCGTCAACGCAAGAGTAGGCTAATAACTCGCCGACAGGCCGGAGATAAACTACTGCTCTGGGTATTATGTCGTTCGGAGATTGTGAACGTTCATCTTGTAGTCACATATTGTACTATACTAATATTTTATAATGTATTAATATTTTACTGTAAAATGTAACTGTACTAAACACCTTGTCCTAAATAATTATCCATTAGAGTCATTCTGACCTGTCGATAGTGTTTAAATTAAAAATAAAAAATAAAATAAATTTATTATTCTTTAAAAAAGGATATCATCCTGGACAAAACTTAAAGATATAGAATACTTGGAAGAATAACTTGATCCTGGAACAGTAATCAGATGTAGGATAGAGGCAACTCATGCAGGAGTTAATTTAAAGATATCGTTTTCAAAATTTATTTTAGATAAATCTAAACTGTATTTACCGCACTGCGAATTTCACTCATTAACAAATAAATAAATAATATTATTTTAACTGTTTTCTTATGCGCTTAGACAGGGCCATAACTAGGTAGATGTAACAGGGAGTGAGTGCCAATATTATTTACAAATGCGCGAATAATGCCTAAATTATTTTTAATCAATTGTCGGTACATATATTCAAAGTATGTTTTTTTCTGTTCTAGAATTTGTGAGATTTTTATTATATTATTTAATGAACTCTAATTTTGTATTTGTAATTTTGTATTGTCTCTTAGAATTTACTGATAATCATGAGTTGAATAAAATAAATCTTATATGTAAAATACATGTCTAGTCCACAATACCTGATAGGAAGATTTTTGATTAATTTCAATAGTTATGAAGACATTAAAGTTAGCATTTTTTTAAAAATAGTTTTGACTTATTTTCAGTAAGACGTCAGACTAAATTATTAATTCTTTCGCAATTAATACAAATGCATTAAAATAGTTCAAATTTTTCATAAATTTTAAACATTCTCTAAGGTTTTTTTTACTCATTCTATTTGACTTTAATAAAGCGAACAAATTTATAATATTTGATATAGGTAACTTAATAGATAATCCAACGTTTTACGAAAGAAATCTCTTTGAAATAGTTTAGATTCTTATTAATTGGTTTTAGGACATTACTATTGCAATACTTTCGACTCTTTAATTTACGTCGTTATGCAGAAAAAATAACTCATAAAATGCTAAAATTGAGTTATATACGGATTTGGACAGCTCAATACGATTTCTATTTTTTTCAAATTCTAATAATTAAGAAGCCCAAAAATAAATCCTGCACAAGAGCACATAACTAATTACGATTCTATGCGTAGAATTACAAAGAAATTAAATATACAAAGAAGACATGACCAATATAATATAATTAACATGCAAAAGAAAATAACGAGATTGGATAATTTAGCGTTCATAACTAATGAGGACGACCAACTAAACCACAGCTAGTAGTCAAGTCTGAAGGTCGGGTGTCGATTTGATCATGATTTCAACTAGCTCGAGTCTCTGTATGGTGGAAAAATGGCGTATTTTGATGCAAGAATAAATAACGACCACGCTTCGTTGATAAATACTGAATTAGAAATACACATACTGTATAATAAATAAAAATAAATAAATATAACTTTATTCCAGAATGTGGAGAGGTTCGTGCAATCCCACACATTCCATATAAAAGTAGGTACACACATTAAAATATTATATAAAATAAAAGACCAATCATATAAAATAGAGGAGAAAACAAGTATCAGTATTAAAAGAGAAGAAAAAAACAAGAAAATAAGTATAGTATTATACTTATTTTCTTGTTTTTATATATAAATATATCATATAATATTGTATATTAGCGGCTTTAGCGAGCGATGGCAAGTCAATTATGCGGGGCATAATTGACTTGCCATTATTACGATTACATTATTATTATTATTATTATATTATATTACATTATTATTATTATCACCCTGTATTACATTTTGTTTTATTAACGTAATTATTTACGCTTCAGCGGAAAATTGGAAAATCATTTTTAATAATGAATGTACAATTATTATATAACGGTGTCATTAAAAACGTTGACAATGCAAAAAAGTGTAGTTTCATCAATTTTATCCGTTTTTAATAAAGTTTTTGTATTTATTTATTTGTTATTTTTTACATAAGGCGGTACAATAATACATTTAAAATAAAGAAACCTATTTTCATACTATCTCTGTGAGAGTCGGAAACTCATGTATGGAGAAGAAGTATGTGTATAAATTGAAAGTATCTAAATTATATAAATTTTGATGTATAATGTATAAATATGCTTTAACCTAAGTAATACAAAATAAAATTTAATATTAAACACCATTCAATACAAATAAACATATTTATATTTAGTAAGAAGTAGTAGTATCTTTTTTCTTACTTTCCTATTTTCCTACTATCCGTGAGAGTCGGAAACTCATGTATGGAGAAGAAGTATGTGTATGAATTGAAAGTAGCTAAATTATATAAATTTTCATGTGTAATGTATAAATATGCATTAACCTAAGTTATACAAAATAAAATTTAATATTAAACATCGATTCGATACAAATAAACATATTTATATTTAGTAAGAAGCAGTAGTAGCTTTGAAATTCTGTTTTTATTTAATGATAATTTGGAGTGGAAGGTGCAGATTTGGTGTAAACTGATATTCTCAAAGTCTCATGATCATTTAATGTGTCCAGTACCTAGGTATCTGTATACATACTTTTTGGTATAAATTATAAACTTATTCTGATCTCTTATTTTTATTATTGTTAGGGGTACATTATTTAAGACTTATTTTGTGATAAAAACATTTGTACGCGACGCGATTCGCCGCGTACGTGGGGGGTGGCGGGAAATGGAATAAGGAATAGGAAGGTTAAGAGGAATGACGAGGCGAGAAATGGACTGTATTGGCCGAGTAAGGGAGGGACTTTTCGACTCACCTGTCTCTCGGCGCCGTTCCAGATGTCACCTCACCAAACACTTGATTTGGTGAGGTGACATCTGGACCGGCTGTCCACCAACACACGTTAATCCCGTTGTCCGGCGGTGAAGAGACGAGAGAATGTATATAGGATGCACAATTAAACACAAAAGGTGGTCTGATGACATAGTCCAGTAAGCAAGAAGAACCTGGATGCGAAGGGGGAGAAACAGAGATGAGTGGAAGAAAATGGAAGAGGCCTACATCCAGCAGTGGAGGGAGAAAGGCTAAGGAAGAAGAAGAAGAATTAAACACAAGACGAAAATTCACAGGGCAGGAGGTGAGAATGTCTGTCCTGTGGCGCTTTAACAGCGAGAAAACGAGACTTGTCGAAACGAAAGGTAAACTGGTACTATGGGGGGTAGGATAAATTTCGATAGAGACAAATCAGTGTTGCCACATAAGAAAAAAAAACAATATTCTGTAAAAATCGATTTATGTGCCTACGTGACGTCACGAATATCGAATAAATTATAATACTGTATTATCTATCAGATGGTGAGGATTATGAAAAATATCAAGATGAAGAAATGTTGGCTTAGATTAATTAATGGTCTTGACTTTGGCCACGAAACCACGAAGCATACATAACACAACAGGAAGTCGTGAAAATCGAAGTATGCTTTACCAATTATAGATGACGTACGAGGATCCGCGATGGCTTCACCATCTTATCTCTGGTAATCCCAGTGTTTGAATATAATTCTTGGAATGCACATTTACAATAAAGCGGAGATGATGCAAAATCATTAATTAAAACCTTAATATAAAAAGCTTATTCTGTTTGAGAAATCCGTAATAATCTTGATAATGTTTTGTCTATACTAATATTATAAAGAGGAAAGATTTGATTGTGTGTTTGAATTGAATAGGCTCCGAAACTACTGGACCGATTTGAAAAATTCTTTCACATTTAGAATCCTACATTATCCCTGATAAACATAGGCTATAGAATATTTTCAAAAAAGTTAGAAATCCGTATGAAAGCTTCCATAATATAACCCAACGTGTGAAAAAAATATAAAAAAAATCTTATATCGCGTAAGCTGCGGAAATTATTGACAATAGAGGAAAATGATGTACTACAGTTTTATAGAGGACATTAATATCTAAAAAAAAGTCTGCATTACCATATATCTAAGTATTACAGTTATGTTACAATAACTTATGTTAACATTAAATGGAAACATTGTTTTTTAGAGAAAAGGGGAAACTTTGTTTTCCCTCGCAAACTTATTTTTTACTTAATCCTTAACCCGTGCAACGCTGGGTACGACCAGCTAGTCATTCAATAAAATATAGACGCTTTTTTTGAAATATCTCAAACACGGCATTATACAATCATGTGCAACCTCTCTGTAGATTTACTGTAGTCAAATTCTCAATGAACACAGTTAAAATACTTTCTAAATACAGAGCTTCAAATAGTAATCTACATAATTTGTAAAAATATTAAGATAATATTAAAATTTCCGAACAATATATGGCTGATTTATTAACAACAGGATAAGGACATGTGTTAAAAATGTTACTTTCCTGGAGGGCTAAAAAACTGTTTATTTTCAAACATTGGAAAATACGGATCAAGTACCTACAGGCGAAATAGGCAGGGCCGGCTTTATACCCTTTGACGCCCTCGGACAATTTTTTTCTTGGCGCCCCTGTGATATATTTATGTATAGGGAGTAACTGTTAATAAAATGTTATTTTATTCATTTTATGTACGTACAATGTACTATAGTCGGGCCCATACAAACTGACGAGTCCGAGCAGAAATCATAATATCAGTAGGGATGCGCAACGCTGCAATCGCTATGTCGATAAAATTGTTAAGAGTACCTGCATATATACAGGGTATACCAGATCTAGTCCACAAAACTTAATATATTTAAAAAAAATGCAAACTTTGACGTCACATATCTCTCTAACTATTGATATTAATTAGGTCATGGTTGCTTGAACATTTTCGACTCATTACTAAAGCAGGAATGTACCCGTAAAGTATTGCGGAGTAGCTCGTTGCACCCTGTATACAATGCAAACACAATGTTATCAAAATAGGTATGCACAATTTGAGTGCAACATAATTAAATAAACTCAATTAAGGTTTTAGTGTAATTTTCACTAAGGCTTAATTAATTAGAAGGTTCTTGAAGAATAAAAATTAAAAAATAACATTGATGACATGCGTTTAACATCGAATATTTTTTATATAATAAGATATTATTTATTTAATCAACTTTTAATATTTGTTTTCCATTTAATGTCTAGCCTATGCAATCCCAATTTCTTACCCTACGCATACTTTTCTTCTAATCTGCATTTATTTTCTTTCCGGCCTACGCAATCTTAGTATATGCACATATGCATTGACGTATTATAATATAGACACATCATTTCCATACTAGCCGACTTTCATATGCAGCAAATATTGCATTGAAAGAGACAACAAATCACGGCACACTTATTTCACAAACGCTCGGCGTGTAGACAGAAAATCAGATAATTTGAAGTCACGGTAACTAAAATAACAGTCATTCTTAGAATAGTGTATGATACTCTGTTACTTCTTTTCGGCGTAGCGTCGCGCCCGATCACAACGAAGCTCCGTTCGATAACGAATGCAAGTAAGGCAATTACCTTACTTTTGAGTTGCCAAGATTTCACGCTTGTAACGTTTCTAGAGTTTATTATATCATGGCACAAATGCATGTTATTTATATTCCAAATTGTCCAATCTTAGTGCTAAAAAAGATATGACGATAAATATTCGAAAAATGCAACATTTTATCTGCAATCTCTAAATGTCATCAAATTATCGAATATAGATATTTAAATAAAACTGACATTCGAAATACTTCATCATGCAATATGCGATCTTTAAACAGTGAGGAAGTAAGTGTATTGACATTAAAATCTGCCATTCTATAGCAATGACATTTCATTTACTTCCTCTTAATTTGATCACATATCAAGGATTTTGCTTTTTCAGTATCTCTTTCTCGATTAACACTTGCGGATTTTTTTTGTAATAATTTTATGCAAATTCATGCTTGTCGATTAGTCGGAATAAAAACTTTGTAATAGTCGATTTAGACCATAGAGCAAAAACTAAATTCTATTCTAGATAAAAGTTGATGATTTTGCACAACTTGTTACTTGTTGTTGTTACATTGATAGTTCAATTGCTTTGTTTGCTTTTGTAAAGACAGATTATCTATGATATCTAACACGCGATGCTTGGAGGGATGTAAGATTCTGAGGGAACAACCAAACATATAATTTTGTTGTCTGCACATCTGTCCGTCCGTCTGTCTATCTGTCTGTCCCCGTAACTTCGTGTAACGTAAGTAATTTTGTTTGAATTGACGGCTCAAAAATCCAAATTAAACGGCCGGAGATGGGGCATGAACCCCGGGCCAGCAAACCCCAACCGGCCGCTCTACGCATGTTGCTACGGTCGCCTCTCCGAGGACCGCCAAAAAAATAATATGAATATATTGTAGGACTTAGCAAAGACGCGAACCATTTTTCTGTCATTTTTGACGGGTTACAGCTAGTAAATCGCTAACTGGGGATAACTTTTCACGGCGGATAACGTTGGCCCATCAGCAAGTTAGGGGAGCGGCGGATTTATGGCGGTGTGGTGAGATGTTTGAGAAGGGGAGGGGTGGTATTAGTTGGTCAGGTTAGGTTAGTTACTAGAAAGGTTGTAAAGTAACTCATACAGATTTTATAAACTCGTACATATCTATGGTAAGTAAATAAGTAGTAATATCATAAGTATTAATTTCTAAGTTTTTTTTTGTAACATTGTGGAAATTCATTTTTAATATTTAAAAAAATGAGGGTAAACAACACTGTTTTATTCCACTATATTTATTTTGAATTGTTAGAACGTTTTCGGGATTTCTCCCATTGTCAATAACAGCACTTTGTTATTGAAATGGGAGAAATCCCGAAAACGTTCTAACAATTCAAAATAAATATAGTGGAATAAAACAGTGCTGTTTACCCTCATTTTTTAAAAATATTATTAATCTCTGTATGTCATAGAAACTTCTTATTTATTTATGAAAACAATAAACAATAAAAACATCAGATACCTACTATCTACGCGACATGTCTAAGGCTTATTACCAAGTGAATATACTGTGACGACGTTATAATATAATAACTGATTTCGCACATAAATCAAGTAAAATACTATACAATAATGAATTGCAGTAGGTAATTCATCATCCCATAAATCACTGCCTGACAACATATATCAGCTACAACATTCAAGGTTGTGTAAATCATCGTCAGAAAATCATCAAAATCAGACAAAAATTCATCGTCTACATATTCATCGTGCAATAATTCACCACACCAAAATTCATCACATATACATTTAGCGCTCAGCAATTCACCGCACAGAAATTCATCGCCTATACATTTATCGCATAGTAAGTAACTCACCGCACAGAAATTCATCGCCTACACATTTATCGCGTCTGATAATACACCTACACACTGACAATATAGTAATTTTGATATTGCATCGTCTACACATTTAAATACCAAGAAAATATCAATAATTCACCCAAGAGACAGATAGCTGAGTCCTACAATTTTAATTTTATAAGACTCAACCATAATGTTTTATTAACACACTATTAAACTATTTTTTTACTACAGTAATACGAGACTCGATTAGTGCGTATTCTGAAAATAAATGCAAAATTCATTATACACAAATCTCTAAAACTGTAAAGAGTTTCGAATTAGTCACCGAACATTTCGAAATTGGGTTATCTTTTGAACTACTTCTTCTTATCTATATTCTATTCTCTCTTTTTGTTCTGTTCTATTTTTTCTGTTTTATGGACGTTCGCTCTTATGTTAGCAATTATCACTTTTGAATGGAAAATAAAATTGTGGTGACATTATTAGTTGAAATACCAACATTTTTCGGGGCAAATATTCCCTTCATCAGGATACAACGTATATTAAAAATGAAAAATTGAAATACAGACATCAAAGAATATTCAAAATTGATAGTCCAGCAAATTGGTGGTATATACAAAGTATATTTTTAACAAAATGTTATTTATGTAAGTATATAACCACTAAAACTTACTTTTTTGTCTACCGGTTTCGAAACGTAACCCGTCTCTTCGTCAGGACAACCACTACACTAGCTTGTAAACAACACTACACACCACAACCATAGTACCAATACCAACACCTTATTCTAAATCTATCTATCTATCTAACTAAAGACCAACATGCACATGCAACAGTGCATGTTGGCCTTTTTGTGAAGGTGTTGGTGTATAAATAATACTATTGTTGTGGTGTATAATGTTGTTACATGCTAGTATAGCGGTTGTCCCGACGAAGAGACAGGTTACGTCTCGAAACCGGTAGACAAATAGTCATTTTTAGTGGTTACCTACATACTGTCATTTTGTTAAAATGTCTGATCACAAAGTTAATGCTTTAAATATTAATAATAAAGTATATTCTTGTTTATCATATTATCATCTTATTTACTGAGCTGAAAAGCTCTGTACTAGACTAGCTTCGCGTTTTTCAACTGAGATGTTTTCGTTTTACCAGCAATCTTTCCCTGCATTATCACGATACTTCTTTGGATGCTTAATTCCACGGATATTTATTACTTTAGCCCTTTATCAAATAGTTGTAAAATACTTCCCACCGATAATTTGTCTATCTCTGCACATCTCCATTCTGCTCGGTCTCCGGCGATCCTCTTCAGCTCTGTGTAGGAGGCACAATTCATATCTTGGCGCACTTGCTCAAGATATTCACGGATTTATAGATTAAATATGGATAAAATTCAATTACAAATATTATTCATATTTACTATAGTATATGCTCAGTTTAGTAACTAAAATGCATTTAAGATTATCATACGAACAAAACTTCTATCAGTAAGATTGCTCTAATTTCACTTTTAGTATGTCAAAATTTCCCTCATACTAACTTGCAATTATTAATAAGTGGCTGCATATATATATTCACAAATTATTTAGAAAAAACCCGGTTAACGCTATTTTTCTGCCGTAATACATTTGTATAATTATATAATTATTAGCTATTAAAAAAATGGTCAAACATGTGATAATATAGTCAAGTTCCAACTATATTGAACACTGATGTGGAATAAGAAACAATTTTTTGTTGTACTTTCTGGTTTAAGTCTTTTTCACTTGATTATTTTTTGTTTGCTATGTTTTTTATATCAATCATTGAACTTTGATACATATATGAGTTAAACGCTCATATGATAGTGGTAAATTATTTATCACTTAGTGAAAGCACTAACCGATAATGTGAATATATTTTCTACCTCTTTTTTTTCTAAAATACCAAAAATATTTAGTAAAACTGTTCAACATATTTATACTTATCAATAAACAACCATTTTTATATACTTTTTGTTTGTTTTACTATTTCCAACCGCCATATCCGTTTAATGATTAAATACGAGTCTTTTTCTATTCATCAGAAACAACTTATTCTATCCATTTAGCATATTTTGAGTAGGTATTCTTCTATTGATCTACATCTCAAATAAAGTCAGTCGATTTGTTTTTTCTTCGTTAGTGGTACCATTCTATAAATTAATATTGAAAAAAAGTAACATTTCATCATTCTTAATTGTAGTTTGAAGTTTAGATCAGATAAGGTTTGAATTGAATTGGAGTTTGATTATTTAAGACGTAATTTTGCACCGGTGCATTTTCCAAGAAAATAGTATTCAGGATAGCATGTAAGATAATTCTTAATTATTCGATAATGCTAATGATAGCATAATTAAATAACAATTATATACAATATGCATTCTTATGTTTTAAATTATTACAATTTATCCTCATTGCTTAAAGCATATTATGTATTATTATAATTGATTATTAATATTGCGATGGATGGTGTGAGCTATGAATTGATTTCATAATACAGGGTGTTTGTTGTATATATGCTTTGACAAAAAAATCTAGTAACAAAAGTTTTTCAAAATATATTGCTTGAAGTTCATTATTGAACTATTTAAGTAATCTGTATCGAATAAGTTCATTTGATTTACTACAAAACGAAAAAAATTAAAGAAACTTTATGCCTATAATAAATTTAAAATATTCACATTATATTACAAAGATTAATATGAAGGATTAATTTTTAAGTTTTAAATGAGAATACACATAGTAAAGTAAAAATAAAATATGATTTTTGTAGAAAGAAAAATATAGTTTGCATATTTTTAATACGATAAATGCGTGTATGGATAGGAATTTATTATTCATATCGATACACGCATTTCAATAATTTAAAACGTGTGAAATTCAATCAAAATAATGCCAAAGCCGATGCCTTAGTATGGTAATAACACCACAAGGAGATACAAAGTGTGAAAAAAATATAGCGACTTACTAAATCTGCAGTGTTGGTAAAAAATCATTTGAAATATTCTATCTCGGCAATATAATATATAATAAATATTAATATACGGCACAGAAGTACCTTTTACATAATAGTATACACAAGAAATGCAAAAAGTAGAACAGCAAAAAATTACAGAACTGATAATATAGTATCTTTGAAGTTAAAACAGTAATTTAGAAAAAGGAAGTGTGAAGTATATAAGATGAAACATAATTTAGAAAAAAGAGGTATGAAGTATATACATGGTTAAACAAATAGGTATATTAATTTGTTTTGTGAGTACATTATGGATTCAGGACGGAAGGTTGTAGAGCTTTTAGGAACGCATCTTTATATATGCTCTACTAAAAGCTAAGCTGGAATTAAAAATATCAGAGATTTGTGCATAGGTGTTACCTAGCCTGGGTACAAGAGAGTTAACATGCGAGTTGGTTCTACTGTTGTCGCAATAAAATAGCAAAGTTATTCGAGTGTAAAAATGTAAAAACGACGGAGCCTTTGAATCATGCATACTGCCATTGATGACGTATGGAGTGGAGACTATGGCCCTTACAAAGAAAAGTGTAGAAAAGCTCTAATGCACGCAAAGATCCATGGAGAGATCCATGCTTGGAGTAAGCCTAAGAGATAGAATTGGAAATTACGAAATTAGGCGCGTAACTAGAGTAGTGGATATCAATGGGCAGGACATGTTGCAAGGCAGAATGCTACAAGATGGCCTCCCAGAGTTCTGAAATGGAGACCTTGGGAAAATAAAAGAGGCATCGGAAGACCTCAAAAGAGATAGACCGACGAATAGTCGCTGTGGGGGGAAAGAAATGGCTACAATTAGCAAACAACAAGAAAGGATGGAAGGGTATGGAAGAGGCCTATATCCAGCAGTGAAGAAGGCTATCGGCTGATGAAGAAGAAGAAGAAGACGACGGATAATAATTCATCCACCTAACACAACACAAATCGCGAATGGGAAAATTTTGACGTCACATTTTATTATTTTTGCGCGAACAAACATTTCAAAAACAAACGCAAAGAACGAGCAAATATAATGTTGTGGTCTAACTTGTTAGTTCAAAGTGTTTAGCGAGTTATCCGGAATACCAATATTTAAACCGGTCACAAAAATCTCACCTTGGAGATGTGACTGAGTTCGAATTTCATACATACTTAAATACAATTTCATACGTCAGTAAAGTAAAAAGTTTAAGCGAAATTCATACTATTTGAGATTACTCATACCGAGTCATTGGAGTGAGTTGGTTTTAATACTTCCAATCTCTGATACGAATGCGATCTTTCCAAACACACGAGCTTTCTATATTTAAAACAAATAAACTCCTACTCTAAACACGTGTTTCTGACTCTTATAGAGAACTAAGAAAAACATGTTTCTTTAGTTGGAGTGTTTTAATGTATCACTTTGCGTAAAAATAATAAAGGCGTAATAATAATAATAAAAAAAAATCTATCGATCAGATGAAAACGACTTAATGTGACTGGATATGGTGACCGGTGTGGATGCTTCTTTATGGAATTGATGAAAGTTACATTGTGTAGAGTGATCACCTAAGCCAGCTCATACAGGTTATAAGCACTGGTCCATCCTATAAAAAGACTTCCGTCGAAAAGAACTTGGTCGAAAAAGCGAAAAACCGAAAAAATTTTCTTTATCAATTTTCCTGGTGCATTTATGATACGTGTGTTGAAATGCACACAGTAACTTTAGTTACCAGATCAGTGTTACAATACAGTGAAGGGTGCAATAAATAACTCAGAACTCCGCATTCTGCACGCCATATTTCCAGACAAGTGTCAGAAACAACACCGTGTTCATCTTCCACTTCATATTGTGCAAAGTCGTGATCTAAAGAGATCGCCAGAGCATGTCACGTTGCTGATGTGTACGAGAGCATGTTCCGCTCGCAAAATTCTTTCGAACCATCTTTGCCAGAGCCTGCCTCACGTACCTGCTTGTGATGAAATTCAAACCGAATATTTTTACGATCACTGACTGATCTTTGAAATACGTTAATGATTTTTATTGCCTTACGTAACCAGCAGTATTTGGATCCAACGGCTAGACACGATTTTCGACTCTCGCTATGATCGTTTGTATCGAGGTCAACGTCATCTCTGTCAACTCTTGGAACTGATGAATGTCAGACACGGCTGCGATTATATAATTCATCCAGTTCAAGGGTAGAGGGACAATCCCATAAAAAAGAAGTTATTACGGAATATATCGTCATTCGAATCATTTTTCACTACGGGGCGCGCAGATCTAAGGCCAACTGGACAAACGTTCTTGAACTAAATCTAGTCCGAAACCTGAAATCTATCTGTATATTATATTTTTTATATCTAAATTAAAAAGAAAAATGATGAAATTAGGCACAGAACTAGAATATATCGTGGATCGTGTAGCGAAGCTAAAATTGCAATAGATAGAGCATGTTGCAAGGCAAGATGCTTCAAGATGGACTCTCAGAGTTCTGAAGTGGAGACCTTGAGAGAATAAAAAAGGCGTTGGAAGACCTCTAATGAGATGGGCAGAATAAGATGGGCAGCCGCTGTGAGGGGGAAGAAATGGCTACAACTAGCAAACAACAAGTAAGGCTAAGGAAAAAGAAGAAGAAGAATCAATCATGCGATGACTTGATACTGCAGAATAATTTTATTACTAATATATATTACAACATTTATTTTTCTTTTAATACGATTTATAAAAATTATGAATAAACCGGTCCAAGATGTGAGCCCTGTGGTACTCCTGACATAACGGTAAACGAAATACTAGAATATCTCTAGAAAACAACCTTTGGAATTTTATCATTTACATACAATTCAAACCATATCAGAGTCTATCTACTTACGCCATAACATAAAAGTTATCTTAATGAGTAGCGTAATGATCAAGCGCAACAGAGTTAATGTACAAAAAGATCATGAAGTTAATTTTCCTCGTTTAATTTTTATAGTATATGGGTACTAACTATCTCGGTAATAAAGCATTCTATTCAAATTTGTAAAAAATATTTTTTGTAAATTTCATCTTATTTCAACTATTATCAAAGTTATGCCTCATTTAAGATCAAAGATATCAACTATTTTTAAGAATAATTTGTATTCTATCCTTTCGTAACTCCGTCCAATCTCGAATCCTTCGTGATCAATTCGTGATCTTTACAATAAGAAATTGTTGCAATACTGTCGATACTTGAAAGTAATTACGCCAATTATTATTATTTTGTAAGTACGGAATAAGTATGTCATCTACTGAATAGCAAAGATATACCAAATCCACGATGGATAGATTTTTTGACTTGTTTTACCTAAGCTTTAATCAATTGGATTGCAATGTAAAAACATAACATTTTGGAAGAAATAGAATGAAAAACTTGATTTGGAGGGAAAGAAATACGATATTTTCATACAAAGACACGAATAAATGATATTCTACTATAATATTGTCACGGGATTCTGGCAATGGGAGGCAAAACGAATTAAATCGGAGCACTGTTCTTAAATTTACTCTAAATATTTATAGAATATTTCACACACTAATTCACTCAATTCATTTCTGAATCTTCGCTACACTTTTTATCACTCCAGAATAACTTGTCTCTTGTCTGATGCACGTTACTTAAATCGCTCAGGTTCGCACTAGAAAACTTCTCGCTTGTCGGTAGGTACTTTCTTGATTTAGTATCGCTAAAATCACACACGCAACACACGCCGCACGATTTCGCTTTCTATGGTGATGGCCCGCTGTCAACTCTGACGCATCTTGTAATTGCACATCGCGGCGTCCTCGCTTTTATAGACTAGAATTCATGCCGTCTTCTCAATGTTTACAGAAGCCGTTGGACCGTTCGAGAGATTTCGAGAGTGCGTAATTCCTTCCGATTTTCGTGACAATATTATATCTTGCATGTCTTATTAACTCACCTTAATAAATAATAAAAAATGAGTTTTTATGTCTGTATTTTCTTAATATTTATTGTATTTTTAAAATATTTTTTAAATCTATTGTGATCCGCGGCAGATGGAATTTACCTGTAGATAACACCGGTCGACGTTCTAGATAGGCTTTTCTTCAAGATAGATGAATACAGCAGTCTAAGATTAATTAGGCTTTTTCATCAGTAAAACACAATCTGTTAAATGTTATCAGTGAGGGAAACCATCATATAATTTTAATCCGTTGCAAATAAGTCCCTATTGTCGTGTTTTTATTCTAGCTGAATCGATACGAAGAGTTTTGAGATGTTCTTGTGTATTATTGTCAATGGTTTTCGTATGTTTTCTGTAATTAAATGTGCCTATTTTGCATCCACGTGTTAATTAATATAGTATTTTTCGAGGTCTCGAGAACTGTTGAGGAAACAGTTGGCACAGGTTGCTCTAGGCGCAATGTCGAAATTGGCGCAGAATTGTGAGATACTTTAGATTTACGAAAAACCACTTCGCCACTATTTACCCCGGTTTCCGCATTTCTTTGCAAGCGGCAGCCTTTCTAAGCTTGCACGTGTTACTCAGAATAAAAACGCATTCAAAGGTTTTATAATCTGATCTCTTAACAGCACTAAACCAAATATATATATTTATATGTAATTGATTTGAAAAATTTATAGTGTTGAATTTCGAAAACGAATTTTTCATTCCGCATTTTTAATTCAGGCATACATATATAGATACATTTACTAACTGTTTAGTACAGAAAATGCATTTACTTTGGTAACATTTACTCATGTGATTGCTGTTTTATTACGTACCATATGTATGTACATACCTCAAATCACACGTGTCGACTATGTTTAGTTAAACGATATAGGAATCCGACGCGAATCGCCGGGCTCATGCAGGGAGAGGGTAAATTTGACAGCATTAAGGTTGGAAGGTGGACGGGGTAAATGTGAATGACACTAAGTGGACTGTACACTTGGAAGGGAAAAGGAAGCTAGTAACGAAGATGAGCTCTAAGTCGACGAATCAGGGACACGTTTCCACAAACACGTACACAGTCGATGGTGTCAGGAATAATAATAATTTTCGGATATCACCCGATGGTCAAGATTTTTCGATGATACCGAATACTACTCAATGATGACAATATATTCCTTTCCGGATGTGGTGATCAAATTTGTGTTCATTATCGAGTGTTATTTTGGAACTGACGAAAGGAGATAGGCGGTACAAAGAGGAGGGGGAGGGAGGGAGAGTCGTGACGTAAATGCTAACTTATCAAGAACAGAAAACACATTCATAACCACAAAATCTGTCCACACAACATATAAATAAATTCATTTCAATATTAAATCACAATACCATAGGTAAATTTAAATAAAAATCAATACATTTAAATATGCAGAAAAATCATAAAAATTTAACTTACTTATCATCTAAATTAAATTTCTATTTATAATGTAAAATCATGAAAAATTGGGTAAATAGTGGCGAAGTGGTTTTTCGTAAATTTAAAAGTACAATTCTGCACCAATTTCGATATTGTGCGTTCGGCGCAATCCTATTTTTGTTAATATTACCTACGTAATTTATGTAATAACAATACTCTTACAATTAATACATTTAAATAAGATATTAATTTTAATTTTCAGGTAAAATTAAAATATTTCAGGTAAAATTAAAAAAAATCTGAGTTCGCTTAAAAAAGTACTGTAATATTTTTTAAATAATCGTTCAATAAACTGTGTGCAATGGAAATCTGCAATAAAGTGAAATTAAAAAAAATGGCTTTGACCTAAGCCCAGCCAACATATTATATAATACAATTTTATCAGTAATAACACGTTATTAGCATGTACAGTACCTATGTTATGGCCGTATGTACCGGAGTCATATTTTACTTTCCCTATCGCAGAATTCACACACTTAACCCATCAAGCGACAATTTATCGGAGAAAAATCTTAGCTGGTTAGTTAAATCTATCCGGGAAGGTGTGTTACCATTTAATAATTGATGAGAGAATTAGGTATTGGTTTATATACCGCTAGGACTAATTGTAAAGTACGTCATAACGTACGACTAAGCTTGTAAAAGCACGTCATTTTTTTTATAGCTATTATTATAGTCTAAACTATGTAGTTATATAATAATAATTTAAATCGAAACAATTCAACTATGTACATTTGATAAATATGATTTTTTCCTCATTATAAACATATTTTAAATTATAGACGTATTATATATAATATAGACACGTTATTCCCATTCTAGCCGGCTTTCATATGTAGCAAATATTGCACTGAAAGAGACAACAATGATGTTTGTGAAATAAGTGTGCCGTGATCGGCACATATATTTCACAAACGCTCTGCGTGTAGACAGAAAAATCAGGTAATTTGAAGTCACGGTGACTAAAATAACATACCTACTCATTCTTACAATAATGTACGATACTCTGTTCCTTTTTCCCCGGGACTTGTTTTCGGCGTTACGTCGCGCCCGATCACAAAGAAGGTCCGTTCGATAACGAATAATTACCTTACTTTTGAGTTGTATCTACGTTTTTATGTATTGTATACACGCTTGTAACGTATCTACGGTATTGTATTGTATACACGCTTGTATATACACGCTTGTAACGTATCTACAGTAGTTTATTATGTCATTGTTTTAGACAGTATATATCTATTATACTTGAACACGTTAAGAATGGATGCTTTTATCGAAGACGAAAACCTTTCAGACCTATTTATAATGTAAGATCACAAATTGATTAATTTTTTTTGCAGCACACCACCGCTGGTCGCAGAGGGTTACTCCGCAATATTGCGTGATACGACACCTTTGCGGTGTACAGGCACCGGTACACGCCGCTGCATCAGCCGAGGAGTGAAGGCATTTGTGCTGTAACCTGAGCCCGTAACACACATACGGCGGGCGGGCATTCCAGCGTGTCCGCTGACATTGAATTAACTACAACTGCTCTGACTCGAGTGATCAGAGCTGAACATTACTAATTACAGGTGAAAGACATGCTACATTACACACACACACATTGCGGGTATTTAAACCTAGATAAAAATAATACCACACAAACTGAATACATGCAATAAAATAGGAACCAAGTGCCAGAAAACCTATATTCGAAGGATATTCTAAAGTACGAAACCAAACTGTTCATATAACATATTCGTTGTTTCAAATACATTTTTACATTTTTAATGAAATGCAAGAGGAAGTAAGAATAAAATATGTAAATCTATACTAATATATAAAGAGGTAAAAGTTTGTGAGCTTGCCAGTTTGGATGTAGGAAGTAATCTCCGAAACTACTCATCCGATTTCAAAAATTCTTTCACCAATATTTAAAATGAACTTTCAAGGTTGTTATAGGCTATATATTATCCAGTTAAAATAAAATGGCTTTTCGTGGTAACCTTATTTATAACTAAAGTCGACGAAAAGACGGTCGAGCGAATGAGTTTCTTACGAACGCTGCCTTAAAAGTAAAAAATAAATAAATGCTTTCTTTAGAGAAGTTGTAGAACTCATAAAGGCTTATAAAAAATTTCACAACAGTATATATAGATATGTTAAGGTTAATTCACAAATAATCTGTCGGGGGTAATTTGAGTAGGTGATATTAAATTCTTATCAAAATAAATTTGCTTATCAGGAAAATTTTACGTAGATAAAAATTGCCTTTTACACAACATTGGTTGGACAAGTAGTTTAAATTATATTGATTTTTCACTATTACTTTTAAAGTCTCAAACTGAAGCTAAGAAAAAATAAGTGGTGTCAATTTAGGTTTGGTTAAACATCGATGAATATTGATCTTCAAATATGAGATGATAATGTTATGTCTCTACTTGAGTTTAATTATACACTTTAATTTATTTTTATTATAGTTTCGAGAGTGACCTCTCATCGATAGGTGAAGTATTAAATATTTTATTGATAATTATTTCTTCATGAATAATCTCTACAAAGCCGTTTCCATAAATAATATAATTTATGAATATTGTTATTGAATAATTTATGATAAATTCTCGCTTGTTCATGGAACGCTCATAAATACTGGACTTTCCGAGGATTTTTTTTCCTTTCTTTTTTTCTTTTTTCTTCCCTTTTTTCCTTCCCGGAAAGCAGTTATGCCCAAAAATGTGGTCGCCCATAAAATAACTTATTTTGATAAAAATAAACAAAATAAAACAAAAGAAGGCAATTACAAAAAATCAAATATTGTCCGTTTATTTAACTATGATAAACAATTATTATCTTTGTACACTTACTTAGAAAATAATGTTATTATGGTAAATTCTTGATTATTTATTCGTCTAGCGGTCGGCCTTTTGTTCCGGGGCAATCCTGACTATTTTGTTAAAAAGCGGGGCAAGCGAATGGACAACAAAATAAATAGAAAAATTGCTCTAGATCGGTTAAAAGAGGCGTAGAATTGTAGAAAAAATACAGGATAAGACAATCAATCAATTTAATATATTAGGTCCTTACATATGAAATTGGCGTTTAGTATGGGAGGAACATAAAGCCGATTTTTTTTATTATAATATATTTATTTAATCAAAGTATGTACCATTGCTATCTATGCACTTTTGCCATCTCATAGGTAGTTCATCGATCCCTTTACTAAAAAAACCATTCGGACGGGAATCAATAAAATCTTTGAAGGCGGTTTGGACTGCCCCATCGGAGTTGAATTTTTCCTTTGCAAGAAGTTATCCAAATTTCGAAAAAAATGGTAATCTGTTGGGGCAAGGTCCGGAGAGTACGGTGGATGTCTTAGACATTCCAATTGAAGCTCCTCTAATTTGGTAGCCGTCTGTTGTGCAGTGTGTGGTCTAGCGTTATCATGAAGCAGCAGTGGCCTAGAGCGATTAACCAGCCTCGGTTGTTTAGCAGCTAGCTTTTCCATCATGGTTTGCAGTTGCGGACAATAGACATCTGCCGTAATCGTTTGGCCAGATTTAAGAAAGCTGTAGTGAACGACACCAGCACTAGTCCACCAAACGCTCACAAGTAACTTTTTTTTTTGGAGTCAATTTTCGCTTGGGGCATGGTTTGGCTGGTTCGGCAGGGTTCAGCCATTGCGATGAGCGCTTCCGATGCGAGTAATGCAACGCAGCAGTCAACGCGCGTTTGTTGATTTGCTTCACTCAATTCGTGAGGTACCCACCTTTCAAGCTTTTTATCCTTACCAATTTACTTCAAGTGGATTAAAACAGTTTTATCACAAACACCGCAGCCCGCAGCTAACTCGGATGTGGTTTGCGATGGATCCGCTTCCACAATAGCCTTCAATTCTTCATTATCAACTTTGGTCTCCGGCCGTCCACGGGGCTTGTTCTGCAGGTCGAAATTTCCAGAACGAAAACGTTGGAACCAAAAACGCACTGTGTTTTCTTTTGCGGCACCGTCGCCATACACATCATTAATCCTTCGAGCCGTTTCTGCAGCACTGGTGCCACGGTGGAACTCGTACTCGTAAATAACGCGATATTTCAAGTTTTTCATTTTGTAAACTGAGTGACGTAAAGAAAAAAACAATTGAGGAAAAAACAAATGAATTATAATTTTCAAAACACAAATACATGAGTAAATAGCTGTATTAATTTGGATTTGGAATTCCTTACCAAAGAGAAGATATTTGAGATCAAATTTGCCAGTACGACGAAACGCCAATTTCATATGTAAGGACCTAATATGTGGGGTATAAAAGCAAAGACAGCAATCAAACATAATAATTTAGTTTTCTGTCTATCCCCGTAACCGTGTCGTGGAGCGCCAAAAATATGCTATTAGTACATACTAGGGCTTGTAAAGACGCGAACTAACGTTCCGTCATTTTTTACTGATTGCATCTAGTATCCAAAATAAATTTAATGCAGTCAACGAGAATTTTTAATTTATAATGTACTGAATTGGAGATTTTATAGGAAATATAGCCAAAAAAATCCAAAATCCTGGAATCCCCCAACATAGATTTAAAGGTTCAGAAAAACTTGATTAAAACTCTTGTCTGGAGTGTGCTGATGTACGGCAGCGAAACAGGGACCATCGGCCAGAGCGTGTCCGGGATTCTAGCGGCCTTTGAGATGTGGTGCTACAGGTACATGGCGAGGATCCATTGGTCAAAACATATCCGAAACGACGAGGTGTTGAGCAGGGTGGGCAAAAAGAGGCGACTCCTTAACAGAATCGCCCAACAGCCAGCAATTTGGATAGGCCATAATATAAGGCATCCGGGCCTGCTTTTAACCATCGACGAGGGAAATGTTGAAGGCAACAATCATAGAGGCCGCCCGAGATTAAACTACGTAGAACAGTTTATCGGAGATGTGCGCTGTAGCACCTACCAAGAGATGAAGAGGCAGGCGACAGATTTTTGTACATTTTGAATTAGAATCCTCGGTGACTGCATTCAAAACATTCTTTTAATTTTTTGTATTTGCTTTTATACCGCACATATGTAGATTATGCTGCAAGGCCGCTAATGTTTGTTTTTTCGTAAGTCTATCAAAATGAATTCACTCGCTCATTAATGAAAAAAAAACGGCATTGGTAATCGAGTTTTCCATATTTCTTGCGGCCGCAAACCGTTTAAGTCAATAGACTATTGTTATCTGATATCTGATAGTCCGTTCAACATTTGCATACGGAGTGTGCATATCGCCGCCAGAGACAATAGAATTCCCCGTTTTTTAAAAACCGGAGTTGCGGAAAAACGGGCATTGTTTTCCAATGGAGCAACGCTCGTTTGTCTCTCGATGCGTGTAAACACGGCTCTCTGTGCGGCTTGCGCCACACCTGTCGTGATGTTTCTCGACAGGAATCAAGAACTCTATCGACCTTGTACTATTTATATGCTGGAAGTAATCGCAGTGAAATAGAGCGGCTATAGAGTGACTTACGAGGCTTTTGTTACTTCCTCCAATATGCGAGGTTCGATAAAAAAAAACGCGTGGAGTTTTTCATTTTGGGGGGCTGTAGAAGTGAAATTGTCAAATATGATTTTTTTATTAGTACATAGTATAAGTGCATAGTATATATTGCATGCTCACCATTCTGTTAACTATCAAAACACTAACCCATAATTTTTTTTTATTATACTCCCTTTCTCATTGAATCAGGTTTCGTGCCTACTGCACGCAAATAATTCAAATTTCGAAAAATCCAAAATTATACTATAATTATTATAAAAATTGAAACGAAAGTTTGTTAGATCATTTTGATCGTCGCCACGAGTCTGCCTGCAAAGTTTCAGCTCGATTGGATCACGGGAAAAGGTTTAAAAATCGATCAAAAGTTTTTCCGGCAGACAACAAACCGCAGACGCTACGAGTTAAAAGAAAGTGTGTAAAAAGGTTACACGTGATAGGCGATTTTTTACTATAAATGATGGAAAATAGAAACTATGTTATCTCTTCTTGAGTTTAATTATATTTTATATTTTGCTACTCGAGTTTCGAGAGTATCAGAATCTACTACACCCGAGAGATTCTGATACTTTCAAAACTCGAGTAGTAGAACATAGAATATAATTAAACTCAAATAGAGATAAACATGAAAAGACGACGTTTTACCAACATTGAGAAGATAAGAATATTTGAAGAACTTGTAAGTGTAGTGGTTATGAATCTCGCCTAATTTTACAGTGGTCGGTAGTTCGAGCCCCATTCCAGGACACCAGCAGTTAGTTCTGTTTTAGAGCATAAGCATTTGTCTTTATTTGATAATAGTGAGAATATTGATGCGACACGTATTCCGTGTTCGCATCTCTATTTCTTCAACCAAAAAAGACAAAATCGCTAAACTAAACGCTATACAGAAAATTGCGTTTCAGAAGGGCTCCAAAGATTGGAAAAAGCGATACCATATCTGATGAGGACTACCTTGAAAAGGATAAAGCTAATATTTAATTAACATTGAAAAAATATATACCTAATCCCCATATTTTTTAATCATACTTTGTATGATCTGGAGGTTGCTGTGAAGAGTGGAGATGAATATTTTCTCGCTTTTTCTTTCTTTCACTTCCCAGAGCTGTTGTTCTCGGCGATTGTCTTTCAACTCGGAATTTGCACCAGATCTACTATGTCCTCCTGCATGCTGTCTTCCCAGCAAAGTCTCAATCTTCTCCGAACACCTGGCTGTCTATTAAGGTGCTTTTTGGGATCCGTGTTCCCTGCGTCTTCTGGAAGAGTCCCGCCAGTCTGAGTCGCTGCAGTTCCATGTGGATGGAGAGTTCGGGATTCTGATAAATGTTGTATCCAATTCAATCCAATCCAATCATGGCACCACAGCTTAGGGTGGGCTTTGGCTGCCTCAAAGATATCCCTCTGCTCTTCTCTGCTTTGAAAAATGCCTCGCTTGTGGTCTCCAAGAGTATTTAGGTTCCTCTCGCTCCCATTAGTGAACGTCGAGGTCTTCCACTGCTCCATTCCCCTCCGGTTTATGGAAATTTAGATATTTGGTGAAGACTGTCTATTGGATATTGATAAATTAGGCGACGGTAGGTTACACCACAGATAATAAAATTGTACAAGGATTGAAATGAGTTACAGCGGAAGTATGTCTCGTCTCACGTATATTTAAGACACATCTATATTTATTCTTGCATAGTTAAATCCCCTTATAAACAAAACATTCAAAAGACGTTGTTTTTAAAAAAATTTAAAAACTACATTCCAAACCGAATCTCTTCAAGTAAAACCTTATTTTTGTAATAAAGCGCGACTTATTTACTAAGACATTATACTTTTTAACAGTATTTAGTTTTATCTGTACATAAATGTTTCAAAATTCATATCTATGTATATATTTAGGTGGTCAGTGAGATATAGGTTTACAAATATTTGATATTATTTTTGTTTGTCAGTGCAAAATTTTTAAAACTTGTGTTTATCGTACCCACAGTAGAATATTTGAATAAATAATTCAATTTTGAAATTCGGCAGAGAGGCGTATTCCGGATGGCAATATAAAAATCATTAATTAATTTTGCATGATGTTGATGAAATGTTAACCCATTTTTTATCTGAACTTATACATGCTGGTGACATTTGTAGGTTTTTTTCTTTTTTTAATGTGAAGTTTGAGTTTTGAGATCAACAGCATTCGGAAAAGTAACACGTATTTGACGCAATTCGAACTGTTTGCAAGATCTAAAGACTAAATAGTAAAAAATTGTAGAAAAAAATATTAACCCACTTTCATTGAAAAATTACTCAAAAGGAGAAAACAATTGTTTTTAACAGTCACAGCACTAAGAGCGATCGCAGTATATATGTATGTTAATAAATCAAACCGTGGGAAGTTTCTTTTCTAACCCCAACGATAACTGGCATTAAATAAGATGTTCGTTCATTCACATCACTACGTAAAACTCTAACAGCATAATTCTAATCGATTAGTTATAATTAGTAACGTTTAAATATATGCAGGAAATTGCTTATATCAGCCCCACACTTCTGATTATATTGATACACACAATATTTAAATACGAAAACAGCTTTTTTGTAAATGGGAAAAAGCATAAATTTAAAAAAAAATTACATTATTCAATTAGAAATACTTACAAAAAAATTATATCCATTGAAAAAATATTTGATTACCATCGTGATACGAACCCAGAACTCTTATATAATTTTGCTATATACCTTCAAATTGATTATATTCAATTCGTTTTAAATATCGTAGAATTACGTTCTGAATATTCTTATACTTCACTATAACATATGTTTTCATTCAAAAATGATATAATAATTTATATCTCATGAGCTTATCAGCATAGAATAAGATTTATACTAAAAAATAATTGCTTTAATATAAAAGAAAGGTCAGGAATACAACTATCTTCTCATTGTGGTTAGAGGCTCTTTGATTAATTGAGGCTACGCAACCCCTAATGTTGACTGCGTAGTTGTTGTGAAATGTGATAATGAATAAACCTTCACATTTTATAAAAAATTGCCATAATCAACCGTTTAAATTATGACAACATCGAAATTAAATCATTAGAAGAATATCTAATCATGAGATTTCGATATCGAATTAACAAATTAGAAAATATTTATTGGCAAGTGCCTACTAGATACTTCCTTTGTTCGCGATTAAGTAAGGACTTGATAAGCTTGCAGGATTGGCCAATAGTATTACAGGATCCGTTGCCGAGGTGGGTATGGCCCAACTGGGTTAGTCGTGAGAAATAATATTGGTTGAAATTATTTACCTATCACGAGCACAGCCAACATTATGGTAATGAAATCTGAAATTATCATCCACGAGAGTGCAATTCGTTTTACTTGATATAGGCTAACAGGATTAATAAATGTCAATTATGTTAATTCACACAGTATTGAAAACAACACGTGTGAAACAAACGACTTCATGACATGAATCTTCATAGAGTTGGAAATTTATTAAAAAATTACTTTGCATGTGACTGCTCTATTGATCATAAATAGGTAATATTATTAAATTTTCAAAGCAAGAAAACACTTTGTGGCTTGACATTATGTTATAATTTAAAATAAAATTATATACTTAGTTTTAAACCACTTATTACTGTATAGGTATACGTCAACTAGTTACGGTTGGTCTCAACCTTCATCAGGATAAAATAATATAGACTGAAATATAATGTAGAAGTAGTTGAAGGTTGAGATTAACGGAAACATGTTAACGAATATATTGTAAATAAGTGGTTTAAAAGTAAGTATTTAATTTTTAAAAATTTAAGGTTGTATTATAGTTGATTCCTTGTAAGCAGACAACATAGGCGTACAACACTTTAAAATAAGCTGAACTTTACAAGAATTACTACAAAATAAATCAAAATTAATTAGGTTTATCGTAATATTCCTGTCATAATTAATTATCAAGTTATTTAGATTTTAATATATCAATAATATTCTGTCAGATAAATATCAAGTTATTTAGATTTTAATATATCAATAATATTCTGTCGGATAAATATTTAATTTCGCTTTTTTCCAAAATATATGTTTTCGTACAAGTCATGTTTTGTTGTAGGTACTAATAAACAAACAAACAGGGAACCAAAAAGGATACTAGGTAAAGATTTAATTTGTACAGGCGAAATTTTTGATATTCCGTCTAATTTTTGGATTACTGCGAAATATTATTTTGTTCAATATAAAGGTCCAATGCTGATTGGCATTTATTTGAGTTCGTGTGTATATGTACAAAATCAGAATATGAAGTAAGTATTTCATTGCTATATCGACGTGTGCAAAACATCTCCTTTTGGTTGGGGAAGGTGGGTTGACTGCATTACCAATGACCACATACCAATCAGAAAATATATTAAAACAGATTCGTGCAAAAATATATATAACGCAATAATAGTCCGCCACATCAACTACTGCAGCAGTAAACTATTTCTAGCGATTGAAGAAGAAAAAAAAAAAGAAAAAAAAACAATACTCTAAATAAAGCATTAAGAATTATACTAAAAATAAATCGATACACAAGAACCAAAGTGATGCTTGAAAACTTACAGATAAACACATTTATACAAATAATTAAATTTAATGTATTTCTATTTATATATAAAATTATTAATGGACACAACAATACCTTTGAATTATTAAGAAAAATAAAAAAAAACAACATGAATATATGACCACTGTTTAAGAAGAAAGGATGAAATAAGATTACCATTCCGAAAGAAAAAGAGATCGCAAACTTCTAAGATGAACAGTGGAATGAAATTATATATGAAATTAC
The DNA here is from genome assembly GCA_016648135.1 of Agrypnia vestita. NCBI lineage: Eukaryota > Metazoa > Arthropoda > Insecta > Trichoptera > Phryganeidae > Agrypnia > Agrypnia vestita. Next base: position 138,861 of record JADDOH010006290.1, on the reverse strand, counting down.
CAGGGGATATTAGGGATGAAAACAATATAACGACGTGGTACTTACTGTTGTTTAAAAATTTAATATACTTTTATCTAATGCTGTATATATTACGAAATATAAAATTATTGTATTAACTATTTTAAGAATAAAAAGAAATGTAGAGGTACTTAGACGCACGAATAAATGAAGAGAATTTATAACGAAGGAAACTGCTTGCCTTAGACACATTCTCGCGGTAAGAAATACGATGACTTACAACTCATTATGCAGAGAAAGATAGAAGAGGAAAAATAAATTATACCTACGTTGATCAGGGTAAATGTGCCCTAAAACGGATCGACTAATCAAAGGTCAAAAATGCAGCGGCAGTGAAGAACGAACGGCGCTGGTTCGGACGTCGAAATTCTTTGACCGTGTTTCCAGCCAAGCGCGTTTAGCTTTGAAACGTCAAATAACTTGAAACAATAAATCAGTGAATATTCCACGCGTGAGTATTTACTTTGAGATATATGCAACCGGCATAATGCTGACTCCTCCTTAACTAAGAAAGTGATGAGAAATGAAAGAACGGCAAGAGATTATATAAAATTCATGAAAGGTATTATTGTTATAAAAACCAAAAATCTAAATAACACTATCGATAAAATCTATGCTATAATATCGACTTTTTCTTAACTGTGTACTTAGGTATTCTTATGTATGGTTACAGATTATATTTATTTCTTACGCATTTGCTTCTGTTATGATTATAATTATATCTTACTAGCCCGTCAAAAACCCGTCAAAAATGACAGTATTTTTACATGTCGGTTCCTAAGGAATAAGTATTTATTTATTTTATTATTTTTTTTTATTACTATAAAGAAGTTACGGACGATATACGAAGATACGGAGACAGACAGACGGACGGACAGACAGACAGACAACGAAATTATTATAATTGGGATAAGCATTAGGTACATCAATGTCTCAACAATTGTTCACAAATCCCTGTAAAATAAAGCAAAAAAAAAACAAGCAAATGAAAAAAAATCACGCTTTCTTCGCGTACATTCGTTCTTAATTTTTTAACATCTCCAATGCAGTATCCAAATTTGAAACACGTTGCTTTAAAGTTTAAAACAATTCTTCGAACGGCATGTCCTTTAGTTGTTTCCGCGGCTCTCGCTCGTAAGTGACGTGATTATTAATTTTAATCGAAATAATGACCTAATCATGTCTAAAATGATTCAATAATGTATAGTCATCTACATTACAAAAGTTTCAGAGTCGTAGCCCTTGTGGAAGTTGGTGAAAGATCAATTACAAGATTCCACCACAAACAACAGTCAAAGAGATATAAATAAATAAATAAGAGCGTCTAAAAATACAGGCAACTTGAAAAAAAATCAGAATTTCTTTTAGTTTTTCTGTATAACTGTATTATAAATGATTATTTAAATAAAAGGAATAATATAGAGTAAGCCTTCGAGACCGACTTACCTTTTTGTATCGTTCCCGGTTCAGTAAGCCGCGGCACTTTCGGTATGCTATTGTTGCCATAGAAATCGGAAATAAAAACAGCCGAGTTGCTAATGACCGTTCGGAAATGTAACTGCACTCATTACCGGGAGACCAGATCGGTGCATCGCGGCTTGCGAGATGCAATGGAAGATCGTTGCCCAATCGTTTGGCGGATAAACTGTCTGGTGGACAGAACCGTGTTGCGCAACTCTCCTTTGTCTTTTGCAAGGCTCAATAACACAGTTGTTGTTATAAGCGTGGGTCAGGGGTTCCATTGCTATCATAACAATTGTATTGTTGCGATTGTTGGGTGGGAGCCTCTTCGTGGATTCCTTAAAATCTACTTTTCAATGTTGAAAACATCTATTACTATCAGAGCAGTGTTTACGACAGTAGGTACCATGATGATACTGATGGATGGTCCTAGTGTGATACTAAAGTTCATCGCAAAATCAAAATCATTTAAATAAAATTGGGATAACAAAATGTTACAGAAATGCACATTTTTATGGTTGAGAAATTAGAAAACAAAAAATACGTCTGAAATATTGAAAAAAATTGCAAATTTTAATATCGTATATCTCCGTAACGATTGATATAGGTCATGGTTGCTTAGATATTTTAGACTCATAATCAAGGCAGGAATCTATCTTGTAAAGTATTGTGGACTAGCTGTGTTATACCCTGTATATTTTAAATGTACGTTATGTTTCTTCTTTGAATTCCAATTTTTTCTTTTACTTTTTTTTAACACAATACTAACGAAGATTCCAGGACGGCCTAGCATAATCTACGGCTTACGAGAAACATCTCCAAAAGTCTGGAAAATGCGAGGAACTTGTCGAAATCACGGGAAACGTCTCGAAATTTCGATATCAGAGCATTAGCGAATATAAATATGGCACACGGGAGTAAAGAAGGGTCAGAGTCGTTTTCCGTGCGCGTTGACAGCGATAATAGAAGCGAAGGCAGCCGCGAAGTTCTTACTAGCGACATAAACCGAAGAGAAATTAATAATTCCTTTTTGCAAATAGTTATCTTTTAAATTTATTTTCATGTTAAGTAGGTACTTTATATTATCATTTTCAATATATTACTTTTTAATATTTAAGTCTGGAAAATGCGAGGAACTTGTCGAAATCACGGGAAACGTCTCGAAATTTCGATATCAGAGCATTAGCGAATACAAATATGGCACACGGGAGTAAAGAAGGGTCAGAGTCGTTTTCCGTGCGCGTTGACAGCGATAATAGAAGCGAAGGCAGCCGCGAAGTTCTTACTAGCGACATAAACCGAAGAGAAATTAATAATTCCTTTTTGCAAATAGTTATCTTTTAAATTTATTTTCATGTTAAGTAAGTACTTTATATTATCATTTTCAATATATTACTTTTTAATATTTTAATCTATATTTCGATTTTTAAATATTATTTTTGTTATCCTGACGAAGAAACCATTGGCTTCGAAACGTGTTGAATTTTTTTTCAATAAATAAGTAGTTTTAACAAAGTTAATTTATATCAATTAGAAATTAATAACTGCGGAAATTGATGGAATATTCTAGTGAACAGTGAATAAAGTGTTAAAGCGAATATAAAGTATCTATTTACGAGTGACAAATTTGCGAAAGTTTAATTTAAGGAATAGCATTACATTTAATAGGTATAAGTGACCTTGTACGTTTGAATAATTAATTATTTAGTAATCAATAAATCCTATATTAAATCCCAGCGTTTTCATTAATTCCTCCTGCAGCCACGACACGTGACAATACTTTAATATTTAAATGTTCAAGTTTTTTGTTTGTAACATTGTGGAAATTCATTTTAAATATTTTAAAAAATGAGGGTAAACACCACACTGTTTGATTCCACTATATTTATTTTGAATTGTTAGAACGTTTTCGGGATTTCTCCCATTGACAATTGGACATATTGACAATGGGAAAAATCCCGAAAACGTTCTAACAATTCAAAAGAAATATAGTGGAATAAAACAGTGTTGTGTTTACCCTCATTTTTTAAAATATCTTTAATATTTCACTAATTCTGTAAATTATTGGGACGACTTAAAAGATCGGTAAGCGTTTTGAAATTATTTATTTTCACATATAATTATCTACCTTACCGCATTCTGTGATTTTCCTACAGCAGCCGGTTAAATTTGTCAACGTCATAATATAATAATATGTATCGCCGGTGGTACGGGGCATTAGGCAATAGCCAGTGAAAGGCGCCCAACATTGGGACACATTGCTCCAATTGGCCCATTCGATGATCTTGGAACTATTGTTAAAGCGGGCAACCAGTGGAACAAATAAATGCTGTATCGCAATAAAAGGTTAAAAAATCACCAAGGTCTGACCTTATCGGGATCGTGTCATGAGAAGTGCTGCCCCAGAGCTCGTGACTGTATTTTGAATAGTGCCTTCAGTATGGAAGTTTCACTTTTTTTATCTTTATGAATTGATAAAAATCAGATTTTTTTAATAACAAAGTCATTACCAAATGCCTTTGTATAATAAAACTGCTATTTATTCAATTCACAGGTTTCTGGCAAGATTCTCGCTATATTATACAGGGTATAACAGAGCTAGTCCACAGTACTTTACAGGTAGATTCCTGCTTTCATTATGGGTCGAAAAATTTGAAACAATCATTTCGTAATATTAATATAATATTTTTTCCTGCGTCACGCATGATACTTTTATATTTTTAATCTTAATTTTAGTGTATGTACTTTCTTTCAAAATAATATTAGATAGCGTTTTAAGGTAGTAACATGATTAAAAAAACCTACCTACCTCAGAACAGGTATTTCTAGCGAGGTAGGTAGTGGCCAAGAGGCTTGCTACATACTATATTTATAAGTATTATGTGTGTATGTATCAAGCAATTAAATGTCTTTTGTCCAATACTTTTTCTTTTTCACTAATGAAATGAAATTAATAGTTATGGAGATACGCGATATCAAAGTTTGCATTATTGTTTTTAATATTTCTGACTCATTTTTTTGTAAAACATTGTTCTATCATTACAGTTACTTATATCCGATATGAAAATGAAATTAATTTGTTTCAAAACAAGTTAAATAAAATATTAACAGAAATAGAAAATATTCCTTACACTATGGGTGAGATGTCAATAGTTAAGCAGCAATTCCTGACTCATCTTTTATTAAACGTTAGACTATCATAATAGTAATTTTATATTGAAAATTAAAAATTCATTCGCTTTGATACAAGTAAAATAAAATCATTAAAACCCTACAAAAAATCTGGTTCAAATATATACAGGAAAATTCGCAAACAATACACATATTTAAACAATAATGTGCATTAGAAATATTAAAAAGTATATTTTGATGGAACAAATGCAACTTACACTTATATTAAATAATAATGGAGATATAACTAGCTTTCTTTAAGAATTATTTTGAATTTTTGTAGGTGAGAAGGGATATTACCTTTTAAAAGTATATCAGCCACATAGCATATAGCGTATAGGTACCTACTAGGGATGGGTTGTCGACGTATTTACCGTCGACGAAACGAGACCGTCCACGTCCATCCATCGACGAGACGATCAACTAGTTGAATTCGTCAACTAGTTGACGCGTCAACTTCGTTACGCGGACGTCGCGGACGTTTATCTAAACGTCGGGACGATAGCCAACTGTCTACGGTTTGACGCGCCGCTGCTCGACGGCACAACCGTTGGTTATTTTTATTACGTTAATTTTTAAAATTTAAAGAACTTCGAAGGAATATAGTTTCAGGGAAAGTAAAACCGCTACTTGTGCTTATATGTAAAAAGAAATATTTTATTATTTATTTGTTTATAGGCTTTTACATATTGTTTTATATACTTCTTTCTATATATAATAAAGAAAGAAGTAGGTATACACAGCAATATCAGGTGTAAGCAGTAAAATATAAATATAAACTACATATATAAGCAGTGAAAGTATCGGGTATAAGCATTAAAATATGAGTATAAAAATTAAAAATATAAAGTACAAAGCAATGTGTGTATAAAAAAATATATTAGATACACATTATTACATGTGTACAGGGTTATTTGGAAAACAATAATAACCTAGCAGGACTATATTCCTGCCTTGATTATGAGTATTATTTTTTGTAAAACGTTGGACTATCACTACACTAACTCAAATCGATTACGAAAAATTCATTCGTTTCAATACAAGTTAAATAAAATGATAAAAACCTTTACATTTATTTATTATCTATAAATTTATAAATAAATACATAATTTAAAAATACTTTACATTTGAGATGTTATCTAGAAATTTATTGAAGAATACATCTTTCAAAGTCAGACTTTCACTTTGTGGTGACATTATTAATAAATAAATATATCTGTATTATTTGTCAACTTTAGTTTAAGGCTCAATCTGAGAAAAGGAACATTGTTCCCGAAACATGTAAAAAACCAATAAAAAGTGGTGTAAACAAAATTATAATAGATTTATTTTTTTATCTATAAAGTTGAAAATAGGGAATTTATAATAAAAATTAATAAAACCCAAATTCAAGATTATATTACATATACAATAATTAATGTTGGACTCCTGAATAAGGACCATAGTTAGGTATAGAAAATTTTATTCCCTACAAGTTTGTTTATCATTTATATGCTAAAGTTGAAAAGTAAGGAAATAACACAATAATTAAATTTTAGCATCCCTTTTCAGGTAGATATAAGAAGTCGAGATCGATCGAATAAAATATTGATTTTAGAAAAATATCTAGCCGGCCTATTAATTAATAATAGTTCAATAAAAAATAAAATAATTAAACAGAATTGTTTTATTTTATACAGCGTAAAATTGGGAATTCACCGAATCGTCGCACGTGACATCACAAAAAATCAAGTAAAAAATAATAGATAATAGCTTATTAAGCCTATCTCGCGCTACGCATGTATTCAAATTTCAAACCTCTAGTCATAGTTCGTGTACACAGATCTGCACTCTATGGTAGTGTCCTTTAGAGTTGAAATGAAATTACCCGTCGAGCCGTCTATGACGTCTATGGCATCTACAAGTCGACAGCGAGAGATGAGAGAGAAATAAACGGAGACGTTTTGTCTTGCTCTCGCTCGTTGCTTTGCATTGCGTTAATCTCGAATCGTCCACCGACCACGGCATCCGCTGTCCACCGTCTACGAATTCAACTAGTCCATGCGATAAACGTAAACGGTCGACGCGTCGATGCAACGTCAACGGTTGATTTCAACTAGTCCGTCCATTCAACGCCCATCCCTAGTACCTACTTAGATTTTTTTTAAAACGTATCAAATTATATATCTGAGCTCAATGCCGTTTTGTGCGGGTCAGATGGCTGGAAGACCAGCAAACCCTTTATAAACTGTATACAGCAGAAATGCGCATGTAACGCTAGTGAGCGGGTGTCACACTGCTAGACAAAGTTCGAAATTAATACATAAGGGAAGCTTTAAAATCGCCCCAATTAAAGGTCTCTGGACGTAAGCATACGTCCAGAAGACCATGTGGTGAAGTTTGCCCTAAACCTGCCAACGACAAAACGCAAACGTGGACGACCACCGGCCATTTGGTTGACGACAGTCTTCTTCTTCTTCTTTCCTGGCGTTTCACCCCCTATGGGGTGTTCTTGCCACAAAAAATGTGTTTCTTCGTTAGCAATGGGTGTGATGGTTGCGATTTTTTTCTCTTTTATTTTAGAAATTTAAATCGTAAACGATTCAATTTAGGATAAACATTATTCTGTGTGGATGATTCAAATCTATTAGTAATGGAAACGGATATGGGGTATATAATTTTAGTTTATTTAACTTTTATAGATTTACACCGTTAGCTTTTAGGAATCTTGTTTGTAATTTTAAAGTGATTTGATCATTGGAAGATAATAGGGTTGGGATGTTGATGGGGAATGGAATATTTGTAATAAGAAAGATCTTGAATAAAATTTGAGTAACAGTCATTGATGGGGCATCCAAAAAGTATGTGAACTAAATGTTCGTCTTCTATCCGGCATTCACATATAGGAGAGTCCCGAATGTGGATTTTAAAAAGATGGCTATTCATGCAACAGTGTCCTATTCGCATACGGCAGGAAAAAGACCTAAAAGGAGATCAACTCATGAAACATAGCACAAAACCGTGCTCAATAGGGAAAGCAGATTATAAGGAAGGTCGACCCCAAGTAAATGGGACTAATGGACTAGGAAAAAGAAGAATAATATTTTCCTCTGAATGAATCTACTTCAAAAATTATCAACAGATTTTTATAAACATGACCTGACCAGTTGTTAAGGCTTTTCGATCTTGAATAAAAGGGACAATTTATTCGCGCAATTTATTTTATTAGATGTTTTTCCTTGCTTACTCCTTATGGGAAGAATTTCACCTCCGTCTGGATCCTTGACCTGCTTTTATCTCAGACCAAATTAAAATACTGTGTTTATTTGTGAGGGTGGATATAATGTAGTATTGAACATACAAAATGTACAAAATTGGATTCTGTAAGAGAGTACATTATTTCAGTTGAATATGCATTAAATTAAATTTGTTCAATATACAGATTTACTTAAATTCGAATAGATACAGTATGAGGTATTTATTATCTATAAAAAGTTGAATAGGTACGCAAGCTTTGTCGTATGTCTCGATTTTAATCATTTATATCATTCAGCTGAAACTAGTTAACGAATATATACTAATAAGTGGTTTAAAACTAAATATTTAATTTTTTATTTTTAAAGTTTAATTCAATTCAATTTAACTCAATTAATTTATTTTTTTATATAACATTTACATTACAAACATATGTTTAATTCGTAATTATTATTAACAAGTGAGAAAATATACAAACAAAATATCAGTATATAAATTCATTTATATCAAAGGTGTAGGAGAATCCTGCTTCGGAAAACCCCTTTCAGAGACATGTCATAAAATGTCTAGCCACAAAGTGTTTTCTTGTTTTGAAAATTTTATACATTTTTGCTTATTTTCCAAAACATATATTCCTGTACAAGCTTCAATATACCCACTGATTTTTAAAAAGCCTTTTAAATGCTTTAGTAAGTTAAAGGCGTGCAAGAGAAGATGTATAAAAGGGGATGAGGTAAAAGTGGAGTGCCAGGACAGAAGAGTGTTGCGTTCTAATTCTCTATCCTACCCTTGCGGAGTGACGGCGTGACGGCCAATTAAAATGAATAAAGCTACAGATACACATGCTTATTTAGTGGCACATGAGCATGCGCAGTATCGACCTTCTTCAGGCCTTGCTTATTAGTGGCATGTGTGTACGCACATTGCTAGTAATGAGCATGCCACTGTCATTCACCATAGAGAAGGGGTATCTTTGGAGCATGTGTGAACAGGCTTGCTTATTATGAGCATGCTTATGTCATTCGCGGGCTTCGCGGCTAGTATTATCAATGCGATCTTCTCAGTCCGCGACAGATGAAACAAATACGTCGCGTTGGGGAGATGATAAAACATTACTTTTCGTGACTTATTATAGGAATTCCGAATGTCTGTGGAATACTCGGTCACCGTTGTGTAAAAATAATATAGTGAGAAATAATGTTTATAAAACTTTATTAATAGGCATGAATGATTCAAATCTTACAATAAAAATTATAAAAACTAAAAAAAAATGTGTGGATGGAAACTCGGGAACTTTTTTGATTTATTGGTTCACTTGAATTTTCTATTTCAGTTTGCAAATTTCCCATTTTGAACAAGAGCGTCTCTATTCTATGACAAGAGCATGCCACTAATAAGCATGTGTGTTTGATTGTTAACTTTGGGCATGCTTATTTATGAGCATGCTAATAATAAGCATGCCAGTAATGAGCAAGTGTGTACAGTTGTTAGGGCATGCTTATTAGTGGCATGCTAATGAGCATGTGTGTACAGTTGTTAGGGCATGCTTATTAGTGGCATGCTAATGAGCATGTGTATCTGTACCTTAGACTCAACACTTTCAAACGGTCACACGCCCGCAGCCGCAAAGCCGCAATTTGCCAACCTTTGGTCTAAGTCTGAGAACGTGCTCACACGTAGACAAGTTCATTACGTTCCAAGATAGAATATCGTATGTACACACGTAACTATTACAAAACATTGCAAATGTTCCATAACCTCAAAACTACAAGTTCAGCATAGGTTCAAAATTCCAAACCTGTTTGAGACAATCATCATAATAGGTTGCAGCGCCATGGTGTAGCGAACATAATTCTGATTACCTCCCGCTACATAGAACCTGTTTACAAAAATTGCAATACTAGCTTCGATTTATAATGACATTACTAATTATTTCGACATTCCTTGTGCGTGTTGGATGCTAGATAGTCATCTCTAACAGAGACCATCATCATCGTCTAAAGAGGTCACTGTAATCACGTTTGAACTAAGATAGCAAGCACAATTAAGTTTCATGCAAATTACGTGAAAATACAATGATATATTGAACCAAAAATGATTTAATATTTACTATATACTACACATATGAAAATAAGAAAACACTTTTTTTTTTCATTTTACTTGCTTAATTTTTGTGACGCGCGTTTCGCCTTATGAGATCGTTATCAATATAAGTATTACACGTTCAACAACTTTATTTATATTTATTTATATGAAAACTATTTAAAGAAACAGCTCTATATATCAATTTAAGGAAATATAAACGATACAGCTGTTACTTTCAATAATTATCATATAAATAAGTTGTTTGATATTAGATATTCATTCACACCATCGCAACGCGGTTCCACACACAGAACATGAAAGAATTCTTCCAGTCGGGTGAGGATTCTCGTCTCTCCTTACAACACCCCACCAAAAGGTCTCTCATTGGTATGGATATTTTAATCTGGATACTGTTTGTACAGTATATAACAGGGGCGTGCAGTGAGTACATTAATCATCATACTATCCAGATGTTACTATATTACTAGCCGTACACGTTAAAAATCACGGAAAATGAAATGGTTTACGTCTTTGCTAATATGTAGTACATACAGTGTATTTTTGACGGTCCACGAAAAGGGAGAAAGGCAAAGTAGCAATGTAACAAAGACTTTATCAAAAAGAATCGAGGTTTTTGTGTGTGGTGAGGGATAATCACTTACAAAGGAAAAAATCACATCAATAAAACAAAGAAATTCACAACTAATATTTTTTTAAGTAGATAAGTAGTTTAAGATATTGCTAGTATAATCTATGTTAACAGATAAAGATAGTTATAGGTATATAAAATATGTGGCAATATTTATTGCATATTCTTGAAGTGGGACTTTAACTTTACCTACTTGTACTGTAATTTTCAATAGGTTTTAATTCTGTGGGTAAGTTATTAAAATTGAATGTACCTCTATATAAAAACCGTTTTGAAAATATAAAGTACCAAATTTTGGAATTTTCACGTGCTTGAGTGACACGTTTGTAAACTATTAGTTTTTTTTTCTTTAAATATTTGTGATTTCAATATTTCTTATAAATTATGTCAACTGCATTAACTTTAAAAATGTAAAAAAAAATAATAACACAGTCAGAAAAATACTTAATTTAGATTTTTATTCCAAAATATATTCGTGTGTGAAAGTCATGCTTCTATGTAAGCGTTAAAAATAAGAAGTGCCCGTATAATATATTACATGCTAGATGTTACCCAACAAAAATGACGGTACTGGTCGCGCCAGTATCCATATATATTTTTATAACATGTATTCGAACGCCTGTGCATGGGAGGGATAGGCAAACTCTCAACCTGTTATATACTTCCGATGCGCCGAACGACCAGAGCCGAACTTCAGTTCAAAAACAATGCTTGCACCGCATAAAAACATCTGCATTGAACATCTCTCCGCCTGCGATCACAGACTTCCAAAGCGGGTCTTATATGGGGAGATAGGGGGCAGGCGAAAGGCCGGAGGGCAGAAGAAAAGTTATAAAGGCTGTCTCCGAGAATCGCTGAGCCTACGTGGAGCACCCGAGAATTGGGAGCAGCTGGCACAAGATCGTGTGAACAGGAGGAGAGTTTGCTCTCGGGCTGATGGTGTTGCGGCGGCCAGACGAGTAAAAAATGAGCACCGAGCCGCAACCATGCGTCAACGGGACCGACCAACGCAACCTGACCGCTTCCTTTGTGAAGTATTCGGGAGAGAGTGTGCCTCTCGAATAGGGCTATTTTCCAAAAAGCTCGTATGAGAGGCGCAGCAACAACTGAGTTAGAATGGCGAGGGGATCCTCGATCACGAGGTCCGGTTACAACAACAACTTATCGAACCGCAATTTCTTTCGGTCTCTGCGCGCCGCTATCTTATATAATAAATCGTGGGAGTGAATATCTTCATGTTGGAGACGGTACCGCATCTTCATACAGTCCATCCCAGAGGAGTACCGAGTTTTTTGACAAACCGGAGGATCCAAAGGTGAGTTTTGCATTGTTTTGCGTTGCATTGTCTCTTTTGTGTACGGGCGTTTCGCACTTTTGGCAGTTATGTTGTTTTAGATGTTAATGTGCGTGTATTCGCGAAAGAATCAGTGTGACTGTGCACCACTGCCAAAATGCACAATCAGTCTGATGCATGTTGAGTGAACGCTGAAGGCGTGTGAATGAATGTGTGTCGAGTGTGAAGGTATATGACAAGCCGAGCGGGATGAGATACAGGATGAATAGAAAGAAGTACTCACAATTAACTTGTTGGTTTATTGAAGTCACAAAACTTTACATGTTGGAGAATGCGTTAGATAACAATATATGGAGAACGAGTTTGAGCGTGGTATCGCGGGCGCTGGTCGATAAGAGAATGGGTTTGGTTCTTTGTCAGCGCCTCGGGTTTCTCGTTGGTCCGTTTGTGACGCTCAAGGGACTAGAGTCTAAGCAGGTCTGGCTCCACCACACACTTATACTGGACAACTGGCTCGCTTTGGAAGTCTTCGTATAGTAGTAAACTATTCTAGCGTACTATTCTCATAACTGCCGCCGATCCATGTACTTTTATGTCGATTTCAAAAAAAAAAATATTTATCTATATATAAAAAAAGAAAGAAAAATAAAACAAAACAAATTAAAATAACCAAAAGAAAGAAAGGAATAAAATATAATATAAAAAAAGTTACGGAGGTTTCACGAAGTTACGATGGATGGACGGACAGATACAGAAATTATTATAATTTCGATTATTAAATGCTAACAGGTATTGTTTTGATTTGGATCAAACCACTAAAACAGCTGGGCCTTGACATTAAGGCGTTAATGAGCCGTTTATCTCAGCGCACAGACCGGGCTGAGTGGGTTAGCGTCGAGCCATCGGAACAATGTGAATTGTATGGCATATTTAAGACCCCTCCCATAAAGTAACTACGTATGGTGAGCGTTTTACACCTTTTATTAGCAACATCATAAATCATATATGAGAATTTATTTTTATCTGTACCATAAAACACTATACTAACAACTCAATAAAACATTCCGAAACAACGCTTAATTATTAGCTAAAGATGAAAACTAAATACGTCAATTCCACATTAAACAAGTAAAAAATTACTCATATTTAAATAAAAATATTCAGTAATTTCTCTAACATAATAATTTCTTCCTCTTCAAAAACAACAAAATAATTTATTAATAAAAATGAACATTGTTTTCACCAATTTTGTATTGAAAAATATCAACATGTTTCAGAGCCCAGGGCCCCTTCGTCAGGATACAATTGTATATTAACAAATTTAATTCAAAAATCGAAGTGTAAAGTATGGAACAATCATAATACAGAAAAAAATTATATGGAAAATGAATAATATTGAAGTACCTACTAAACATGAAAAGAAAATTTAAAACCATCTGTCTGTCTGTCTCTCCGTAACTTCGTGTAACGTCCGACGGCTAAAAAAACAAATTATATAGCCGGAGATGAGGCTTGAACCCCGGGCCAACAAATCCGAACAGGCCGCTTCAATGTTACTACGGCCGCTTCTCCGTGGACCGCCAAAAAGATACTACAAATGTATCTATTGCTTAGCAAAAGACGCGAACCAATGTTCCTTAACTTTTAACGGGTTGCAGCTAGTATCAATAATAAAATACGTATTGCATTATGTTATCAGGATATCACAAATAGCTCACTAAATTTAACCAACAGTCTGGTCTAATAAATATGAACGATTCCGATATTTGATAACATTTTTCCATATCGTTTTATCAAGTTATGTTTTTTTGATATTTCTACAATCATGTACTAGAATTAACATTATTATTCTGTTTTTAAAACGAATAACGAATAGGTAAGTAATAATTTTATATTTTTTACTAGTTTTTTAACACGCTGACTAAAAAACGTGCGTTTTTAAGCCGGCTGCATAAAATATACAAACTCAGTGGTTCCACGCAGTAAATAATTAATTTGAATTTACATGAAAAAAATTTCTCCAACGATACCTCTCTAAACTTGTCACTAATTGGGTGGTGTATTAATGATGGATGTCATTACCAATGTCGGCGAATAGCAAATGGCGCCTCGATTCAGAAACATTGACCAGTATCGAAAGCCTTACTTTATATTGTACCGTATCATGAAATTCTCATTAAATTAATTACGTACAAGCTTATCAATAAAATCATCTTGGCAATTAGAGATTGAATTGTGCTAGTGTAAGCATACAAACAGATGTTATTATTATTACACTATAAATAACCTATTAAAATTGTCAGGAAAACCAATATTTTTGGGAAAAAAATCAAAGAAAATATAAAATAATTTGCTTTGTTTGACGAAATATGCGTACACTAAACGTCGTAGAATTGAGAGCAAATCGTGTTTCTTCGTTTGAAATGAAAATTAATTTTTTTTAGCGATTTAGATGATTTCCTACAGTAAAATGAAAAAAGAATTAATCAAGATATAACATAAATGTCATCGAGGCGAAGCCATTTTTTATATGGGATAGTGGGAAGACTTTTTTTGGGTAGTAGGGTGATAGGGCTTACAACCTATGAATCAATCAAGATATATTATAGATGTCATAGAGGCGAAGCTATTTTTTATATGGGAAAGTAGGAAGTCTTTTTTTGGGTGTTCATAGGGCGTACAACGTATCGTACGGCTGGCTTAAGTGATCACTTTACACAATGTAACGTTCACCAATTCCACCCATGATAGACTACCATATCTATTAAATTTTTGGATGCTATGTATTCGTTTAACTTGCACATCATGTTTCGTATGCGAGTTGTATTTTTACTACCGCCATTTGCAGTCGAAACTTTGTCATTCTAAAAAGGCTACCATACCTACTTTCCCATATAAAAAAGCTTCGTCTCTATGAAACGTCTATAATTTTTGGTGTTCTCCTGGGGATAAAATAATTTTCGCAGATTCGATATGTTTGTTTTATGTTGCAGTGGGATATGGGCAACATAAATAAATTATACATTATTTTAAAATTATGATGTCTACAAAAATAATTAAGATTAGAAGATAAATAAAATAAAATTATAAAACATGCATTAGTTTATAAAGTTACGTTATGTAACATTGAAGTTAAATTATTTAATACAATGTCACGGAATCAGAGTTACAAGCTGACTGTGTGCACTTGTCTTGTGTGCAGTAGTCATGGAACAATTGCCAGCGGTCTGACAGTTTTAATGAGGAGCGCGAGGATGATCATGCATAATTTGTTGTTGGGTTTTAAATCCCGAAAAATATACAGAATCCATAAAGACATATCGTTGAATCCGTAATTATTTTTTTTTACTATCTTAAACCATACAATTTATTCTATTGTTTCGGACAATGTTGAAAATTATATAATTTTGTTTAAAAAAAAAGAAATAAAGGATAATTAAACTTTTTTTAATACTATCCGAAAATATAGAATTAGAAGGTTTAAGATCTAAATATAACAATGTCGTTGTCTGTCTGTCCAATAAATCCGTGATTTCCCGGAATTCACGGCTAAAAAACGAAATCACACGGCTGGAGAAAGACTCGAAACTCGAACGCGAAACGGCAATGCGGCAACTAGATGACGTAGCCACCATCGCTTCTACGTGGCCCGTCAAAAATATACCGTGTATACTATACGTGGCTTAGCTAAAACGCGAACCATTAATTAACGCCACCTACGTTCTTTTTTTTTTTATTATTTATCAATATTGTATAGATCGCCCAAAAATAATAATTTCGATTGTCCGTCCGTAACTTCCTATCCAATGGCTGATCTCATTCTTCAAGCCCCATCTCATTTGATATGGGGCTTAAACCTTGGGTCAGTAAACCCGAAGGAGGCAACGATAGCGATGTTGCTACCGCCGAGCCTGCATTACCTGTCAAAAATACAGCACATTATATAGGAAATAGCAAAGACGTGAGCTATTTCGTGTTGCGCCCAGCACAACCGCCAAGGTTTAAAATTACCATTAACTGCGGGCAGGGAAAATATTAAAAAAAAAAATCAAATATTTTCATAAAAATCGTTACTACTATTTCATGGGTGTCGGCTATAAATTAGTAAATACTTATTCTTTAGGAACCGGCATGTAAAAGTATCGTCATTTTTGATGGGTTACAGCTGGTATTTATACATAATAAAATCGTAAATAAATAATACTTATAATTAAACAAATTAACTTAAAACTTGGTAAAAACCATCCGGTTTTGGAAACAACGTTCCTTCATCAGGGTACACATACTTAATACTAAATAACCTATACAAATTTTGGAAAATCATACCTCGGTGTCAAGTGTCCAAATGGAGGTAAATAGTGGGGGTTGGGAAAGAAACAGGTGATAGAGGAAAAGGAAACATATTTGAGATTGGACTGTACGTTAGATTTGTTTAGTTATTTATAATACATTAATTAGTATTTATGGATTTCTTAATTTCTAGGGCTTCTAAACAATAGTAAAAGTAGACGTTTAAATAATTTAGAAACCCTAGAAATTAAGAAATTCCTAAATAATAATGAATGTATTATGAATAACCAAAAAAATCTAATGTACACTCCTATTTGGAATATGTTCCCTTTCACCCCATCACCCGTTTCTTTCCCACCCCCCACTACTTACCCCCATTTGGACACTTGACACCAAAGTAAAGTTGGTTTTTATGATGATAAACTAAGTTAATTTAACTATATATATTCATAATGAATAATCACAAAGTAATAGCAAATAGTAAATAATACTTAAATTATGTTACGTGATTTTTATATACATTTTAAATATATTAGATGAATCACGGTAACACCTGCGTGTGTGATAAAAGCATAAAACATAAATATTACAAATGATTTTAAATTTAATTCACCAATGAATATTTAATCTTGAATACAACATAACCGGTTTAAACGTTAATTGAAATATGATATTCATACAAAATTATATTAGTGCAATACGTTGCGCTCCCGTGGGCATTGCGAGTTGCACTTGAAACATTGCAACGAAGCCCGTTACAACGATATTCGGGATTTGTACGCCGAAGTGGATTATATTATATTTGAATCCAAATACCAGTTGAGCCCAGTATACCTTAAGATGGTTGATGGATATTCTTCACCTTTCTGCTATACAAGAGCCACTCAGTTCTTAATTTTTTGTAACTAAATATATGGTTACTTGTTTACTATAAGAATCGAAATCTACCAATAGAAATGCTACTATTTAGAAAATAATATCATGTCACATATAAAATTAGGGGCACGGAAATAAAACCGCTTCTATGAAATTGAGATAAACGAATTTTGTAGCGGATCTAATAGTCAGAGTAGAGATAATAAAGTTGATATGCTATTGACAAAATGCTTCCAAAATATATCAACATGTTTTCAACATAATTTATAAATTATAAAACTGCCAATATTTGCCAAATAATTATTTTCAAACACGTATCTATTTTCGTCAATCGCGCTGTGGTGATTTGATTCTTTACCTCTCAAAACAGATAAAACTACCTTAGCTTCAATGTGAGAAAATAATCTAATATAGAAGCGTTCACTTTGTGGAACATAACTATTATTTTACCCATGTATCTATATTACTATTAAATTACTATGTAAAATTTATTTTACCTTCCTCAGGATAGCGTAGACTGAAATGTGTGGAAGTGTACGTCTGGTGTATGGGTTGCGGTCCAGTGGAAGTAAAGAATTATCTAGGTGATGGGACGGAGGAAACATTGTGAGAACAGGTAAAGTGGTGGAATGTATTTGATCATTGGTGGTATTATTTTGCGTATTTAAGTTGTTATGAATCTCAAAACAGTGCCTTTTTCACGGTACCCATATATGGAACTAGATCTGCAACCCTAAGAGAGGCTGTCCCAAAGAAGACCTCGAAGGGTGGTGTATTGAAAAAGATGCCAGAAAACTTGGAGAGTTCCACATGAAGAAAATGACAGTGGCGAAAACTACTTATGAGATGGCGAAGATCCTCAATGAATTGCAGCCACGTGATGATTATGATACCTCATAAAACCTATTTCCATCGCATTCAATCTACTTTCATCCTTCATTTACTAACTCCAGGCTTCACTTCCAGACAATAGCATCAGCACCAGAATTCCATTATACACAGCTCGTCTCCTTTCGAATGACAAAGTCCTTACGATGATTTCCATATTCTTTCTTCGATACATTTGTTTCTATCTCAGGCCTCTGGTACGATGCAAGCGGTGAACGACAGAGCGTCAGAGTGTCAATGTGCTAGAGTAGTGAGGGGCGCCAGCCACGATATAACTAAGCTCACTAATCTGCCGTCCATGCGTCCCTCACTACTCAGGCGCATTGACGCTCTGACGCTATGCGCTCGCCGCTCGTATCGTACCCGAGGCCTTAACCTCCCTGGAAAAAATAGTTCATAACTACATACCTAAACTCACTCACCTGTCCCAAGCACATGTTAACATTATATCATATTTAGTAACTCTTATGAATTTCAAACACAATCACACAAAATAAATTATTATTCATTTACGGCATTAAATTACAAAATATATGTTTACATACTAAAAACACTTTTCATAATTAAGAGAAGTTAGTAGAAAAATATCACAACTATTTGTACAATACTACAATTAACATTTGTTTAGTTATGGTTGTATATATTCCTGTTGTTACCTATAATAATGTTTATTTATTATATTTATTGATCTATTTTATACGTATAAACAGTCCGGAGAAGAATAAAGATCATGCGAATGATAAAAAATAATAACAGATACACCATAAACAGTAAATTCCGCAATGGTGTGAAATTAATCATAGGTAATAAAAACAGCAAATCCATTCTACCATTTTACGAAATTGTAAACATAATAAGACGAAGAATAAATGTAATAAATATTCCATTGTACATTATATACTCTGATAATATTTATTTAATATATTCAATTTTGACAACGCTAAATCCGAGAATATGAGTATTATAACAGATCCTTCTGAAAGTGAGTAGGTAGGTATATTCGATGTAGTTGAGTGTTCTGATTTCAAAATAAAATAAAATGACGCCCAAATAAGTATTAAAGAAAATATTAGTTTTTAAAGTTTCGAAATTTCCATACATTTTGACATTTGATAGGCGATATCTGTGTAAATCATAGACGATCAGCCGATCATATTCTGAACTAAACAATATTGCTAATTCTGCATCTTGACAGTTATTGTATAACATTTTAATGCCGCCAATTTTGACGTTGTAAATTTGACAGGTTTGAAATTAATGAATTCAATCAACAAGAAAGTCTATAACGTAAAAAATGTTAAATTATTCACAATAATGAATAAAAGTCAAAATTGGCGGCATTACAATGTTATAATACCTATATTTTTGGATTATGCCCTTGAAAATACTTAACGATTATTAAGTATTTAAAAAAATAATTAATATTATATGTGTATAAACAAAATAAAAGAGAACATTTATAAACAATAAAAAATATCATGTAGGTAATACCGAGTTCAACGTTGTAAACAGATTCGTTGTAGAGTACTTTTACAATAATAGATTCCCCTCATAACACTACATAGAGCTAAAAATACCTTACCTATGTTTTTGGTGTGACAGGGTATAGTATCCACATGCTTCCAAGCATTCAGTTTGAAAATTCACTGGCGTAGGAACATTTAAAAATGCAACAATAATTATGGGTCATTTTTAAAAATATAATCAAACGACAAACACATTCACGAAAATGTTTTTATTTATTCAAACTAAATTAATAAATAAATTTATTATTGTATTATAACTTTTTTAGGAACTATATTTTAATATCTGTTTTCTATGTATTAAAAGGCACATTTATTCACTATTTAATAAAATATATCTTTTACGTTTGTTTAATTCGAAAAAATATATTTATATTTATTTGATGACAATAAAATTAAATGTTTGATTTCATTCATTTACTGATATTTAAAAAAAATATGTTTGTAGAGATTCGATTTGAAACTGAAAACAATTTTGACAGCCGTTTGTTTCGTAAATCAGTACGAAAATTATACAAAATAAACTAAAACGAAACCACGAAAGTCGACCTCCCGACAACGAAGTCGCAGAGCAACTAACTTCACGGCTTATTTAATCGAAACAACTCCAAAACCGGATACCCGCGAAGAACAACTCGATAAACTGGTCATATAAATCTCATCAACGCATCGAAAGATCGCGGCAACCGCTCGATCACAATCGGACTCGATATAAATCAAAATCACATCTTGCAGAGCGTTGCAATATTTTCGTCAAGTATTTTTTTGTACAGATTCTGTTTCACAATAAAATCCAGTTGAGGTATTCTGTTTGAAAAAATCACTTGTGCAAGTATAGTATCGCTTTATCAATTTGCATAGGTTATATTTTGCAATTTTGAAGTTAATAATAAAAATAAAATGCAATTTTTTTTGGCGTGTTTTGTACAACCTGTTAAATTGGTTTCATTCATATACATACGTTAGCATTTAACCGGGTAAGTATTTCACAAGAAAACTTTTATTACGTAAAATATTTTTTTAACGTTGACATGAGATGCCATCTTGTGTCAATAAATGACCTCAAATATTCCGATGCTGTGTGAGAGGAGAAGAAATGGAAGGGGATATAGCACGGCTATTCAGATATGGTCATTATTGTAGCGAGTTGCAATATTAATGACAGAATTGCACTGTTGAAACAGAAATATGTTGCACTCAGGACACCGAATTAATTAGTTTGTGGGTAACTTTACTTATGTGGGTAGGGTAAATCATCTTGTGTCGATAAAGATATCAATGGTCATCTGTCCAATGATGTCTACGCCCGATGATGCTTTTCTAGAAACGGGAAAGGGACCAAAGTCACAGAAATTATTAATAATTTTTTTTCATTTATTTGTTACACTATAAATTATTTTTATTATGTATTTATACATACATATCATGAATACAGTACAATACATTCATACAAATATACGTTTTATGGGAGGAGTAATAATTTGGGAACTTTTTCACAATCGTGGAAAATATCTAGGTATATGTATAGGTATTATTATATTATGTATTATGTATATTATATACTAAAAAATATGAAGAATTTAGACCAATAAATACGCTTCCAAACTGTGAACAGGTACTAGAATATATTGTAAAAGAACAGCTTGTTTACTATTTAGAAAGTGAAAATATACTACATGAGGAACAATGTGGATTAACAAGTAAACGATCTCGTGACATGGCCCTAAATTTAGTAGTGGAAGATTGGAAATAATAGGTATGGATAAAAATAGATTTGTCATAGCTGTCATCCTGGATTTCAAAAGAGCGTTTAAAACTAAACTATATTGCAAAAACTATATAGAATTGGAATAAAGGAAAATGCTTTGAAATGGTTTAAGAACTACTTAAATAATAGATATCAAATTACAAAAGTTGTTGATATAGTATCTGACCCAATCCATATATCATTAAGTGTTACACAAGGCTCATTTCTAGGACCAAATGAATTTTTCGTAATCGATATAAGTTACTGTAACGACATTTCAACTTTTTTCAAAAAATGAGTCCGAAATATGGAAAAAAATGCAATCTTTGATATTGCATATTTTGGTCATGGTTGCTTGAACATTTTAGACTCATAACATAGGCAGAAATCTACCGACCAAGTTTCTGCTGCTAGCTCTGGTACACCCTGTATATGAAACTGCCAGGGGATATTCGGGAGGAAAACAATAAAACGACTTTTAATAAAAAAACTAAAAAATGCGTGATACTTACTTACCTTTGAATAAAAATTTAATATACTTATATCTAATGCAAAAATGTACATGCTAGGAAATATAAAAAATATTGTATTATACTTTAAAAAAAAATCACATCAGTTCATTCCATGAATATTAAAATTGTAATAAATTGTTGAGAATATTGAGAATAATAAATAAATACAAAGTGAAACTCATTGGAATTTCAAGAGGTTTTTTTCAATTATTTTTTTTTATTCTTTTTTTAATACGCAATTTTTTGAATTTAATGCAATTTAATTTAAATTGAATGCTTTTATTCCTAGAAAGGAATAATGGTTCTGGGCTGCGCTTGTTTTATATTTGGGCGTGTTTAGTTTTCGATATGATCTTGTAGACCTAGAAGAGAATCCATTATATATTTTTCTTTGAAGATTTTTAGTATTGATACATTTTTTTAAAATTTTCATAATAGTAGGCACACAAAATTCTTGGAAAGATCGATTTGTAGGTAGGTTTCGTTTATTTTTTAAAAATAATTATAATTATGCTTTCTTGTGCTATTAAAAGTGTGTTTAATGAAGTTGTATATGCTCCTCTCCAGCCAATGATACCGTATTGTAATATTAATTGAATCAAAATCGCTTTTTTTATCCATATGCAAGTTTGTGCGTATATAAGTTTACGGTTAATGTCATCTACGTTTTTGTCAATTATAATATTAAAATCTGATTTACATTACATTAAATAAAAAATTACAGTGGAGATTTTAAAATATTTCAATGAATGAATGAACTTAACTCTGACAGAAAAAATATGCTAGGAGAGAAAGACATTTCGAAGGATTTTTGGATCCATATAGAAAAATGGGTAACGGAGAATCAGGTGAAACTATTAACTGTAAAATTTGTACTACGAACCAGATATAACTACACTAACAATTGCTGTCCAAGGAATGAAAATCTAAGCGATTTCCCAATCACAATAATTAAGAAGAAAATGGCACATAATGTCGTTTGAGGTGCAATTCATGAATTGATATACGTACAATGTGCAAATTACTGCATATGCCTACGATTACGTAACATAATATAACTAGTATTCCATGGAGCCCGTTTTGAATTGGATTGGATTAATGGAATTGAAGGCGTTCCTATAAAAAGGGTCTATATAGTAAATCAGGTTACAAAGTGATTTTATTAATTAAAATGGTCTTTATAACAGTATGCCTCGTGTGCGAGATTTCATTTTTCAAGATTTGAACTCAATATTGATGAATTTCGACCTCAAAAGTTGGCTAAAGTGGAAAAATGGTCTATATTTATTTATATTCATCTGGTAGTAATAAATATGACGGATGCCGATTTTGTCACTGAAGTTTGAAGATGTCACTGGGATTGCTTAACAACGGGAATAAATAAAGAA
Organism: Agrypnia vestita; assembly: GCA_016648135.1. Classification (NCBI taxonomy): domain Eukaryota; kingdom Metazoa; phylum Arthropoda; class Insecta; order Trichoptera; family Phryganeidae; genus Agrypnia; species Agrypnia vestita. The sequence continues at coordinate 115,725 of JADDOH010006290.1, read as the reverse complement.
AACCTAAAATTAATGTCCATAATTGGCAAGTAAAAATAAAAAAATAACAAAAAAATTATATTCTGGTTTCTGATTCCAAAGTCTCACAGAGATTAAGCTACGAATATAAGAAACGCGTGTGTAAGTCTTTTTATACGATGGCCCAGGGCATAGAACCTGTACGAGCTAGCTCAAGTGATCACTCAACACAATGCAACGTCTGCCGATTCCATTGTAAGAACATCCAAAAATTGTCAATTATTGTTGAAAGTTGTATACATGTTCAAATCTGAGATACTTTCGTTTATTTGAATGGACTATGCTAGTGACATCTTTAGTATTTTCTCATAAACTAGTATATGTACATAGATTTTCGCAGTTGGTAATGATACCTTTATATTTTCTGTGAGATTCTAAAATTTATCTTAATTAATTAATTAAAAAAAACCTCTGGAGACAAAATCCATTTACTGTGTTCTTAGGAGATACCTACATATAAAAATATTCTTGAAATTCTGGTTATTTATTTCGCTTAGTCTTTTTTCTCTCTCCTGTAAAATTAAGGTTTCGCAGATAGACCCTTTTTATAGGAACTCCTTCAATTATTGCACTTACGTACACTGCAGTGTTGTCGATATTCAGCAGAGATATAAATACGTTATATAGATATATTATATGTATATATATAATATATATATATATATATATATTTTTACGGGGCCTTAGGAACCTTTATATACGTCACTCGGAGTCACGTGGTATCACTATCGTATATATATATCTATATAATATATATATATCAAAATATATTATTTCTTAAAATATATATATATATTAAGAAATAAATAAATGAAATAAAGAGAAACACACAAATATCAAATAATAAAACTGAAATATTAAATGCTGGAACCTGGATTCGAACCACTGACCTTTATCTTACGCGGACAACGTGATACCAATTTCACTATATATATGTATATATATATATCAATATGTGGCTAGGAGTTTATTGATAAATTAAGATTAATTGCAAGCTTTTCAATTTTTCGTGATTTGAAATAAAAATTTTCAATCCGTGCAACACCGAATGTAAAGGGAGTAACAGAGCTAGTCCACATAACTTTACACGTGCCAATGTTCAAGCAACACGTCTTAATATCAACACGTCTTAATATCAATAGTCTTCACTACAATGTTTATTATCTGAGTGTCATGTACCCATTATCCTGTTAGTGTCTCTAATAAATAAAAAAATAAATAAAAAAAAAAAAAATAGTTCTGGAGATAAGCGAACTTAAAGATAGCATTTTTCAATATTTCAGAAATACCTTCTATAAAACCTTGATGAAAGTAGCCAGCATCGAACATTAAAAATTCATGCGCTTTGATACAATTTAAATAAAATGCCTTGCCTAAAAATCTTGCAAAAAATTATATTTCAATTTTCTTCAAGGTTTTAGTAATTTTATGTGACGTTTATTGAAGCGAATGAGTTTTTCAATATTCTGAGTAAGTAACTTCAATAATAATCCAATGTTCTACAAGAAATACGTCAGAAAAAGAGAAGAAAAAATGAAATGTTTTATGTCGATTACTTCCATATCTATTGATATTAAAACATTGTTGCCTGAATATTTTCTGCTCACTATTTAGGCAGGAATATACCTTTTGGTTTTTAAAAAAAATAGAGATGCGAATCGGAATACTTGTCACATCAATCAAACATAATAATTTCTTCCATCTGTCCGTCCGTCTGCCTGTCTGTCTGTCTGTCCGTCCTAACTGTGTAACGTCCGTAATTTCGTTCGAATTCACGGCTAAAAAAACAAATTAAACGGCCGGATATGGGGTTTGAACCCCGGGCCAGCAAACCCGAACCTGCCGCACTAAGCATGTTGCTATCGCGGATCTCCGTGGACCGCCAAAAAATACTATAAATATATACTAGGGCTTAACAAAGACGTGAACCGATGTTCCGTCACTTTTGACGGGCTACAGCTAGTATTCTTAGTATTTTCAAACTAAGTTAATCGCTTGTGGTGTGAAAATAGGACTAACTTGCTGGTCTCGAACCACCGACTCGAATCACCAGACGAGCGTCCTGACCACTACACCAACAAGATACTACTACCGTCATGACCACTACAACATCCTGTAAAGTAGTATGGACTTGTTCTGTTACACCCTGTACAGCAGGCGCGTGCAGTGGGAACATTGAAGCATGACTTTTTCGTATACGTATATTTTGGAAAAAAAATAGACATCAAATATTTATGCTACATATTTTTATGATACATGAAAATATGAATGCTATGACAACAATTGTGAAAGAAATATTACGAAATATTTGTTGTAATCCGATTTTTTTTTCAAATAATTTGGCTACGTAAATGTCATGCCGCGATGTTCGCACTGCACGCCCCTGCTGTACAGTCTAATAATTGATGGAACAAGTCAATTGAATGAGAAATATGGGTAAACCTAAAAAAACATGACATGTTCATTGTAAGACCATTGTCATCGACAACGAATCCATTGAAAAGTTATATTTCGAGGTATACATCCGAAAAGTAAGATTTGGAAAGTCATTAAAAAAACTTTCATATATATGATTTAATATTAAAAGTCATCAAGCTTTCACGAATATTATCATAATTAGTTGCATAATTTAATATGCGAAAAATGTTGAGTGTTCTTACGTAATTAAGCAGACAAAAACTAATGAACCTGAAGAGCAGTGCTCTCTCCTCTGTAAAATATAAAAAAAACTGAAAAAAGTGACAGAATTTAGATAGTCGAGGTGATAAATTGTTTTCTTGATTTTACATAATGGTTTTTTTAAGTATTAACGTTTTTTAAGTCTATTTTCCCGTTATATTATTTTTGTTAAATACTATTTTTTCGCTCTAAAACGTCAATGTCGCCGTTTTCCTGTATCATATTATTTTTTTCACTTTTTGGATTTAAATGGAGTGTTAAGTTGAGAAAATCTAACAATTTCGATACAACCGCGCAATACACCTACCTAGATTAGTGAGAGAGTCCATTGAAATATACAAACATCCTTATTTCAATAGAGACGACAATTACAAACTATCAAGTATTTGGCGCCCTGTTCTCACTACTTTGATTCCACCTTCAAGGGACGTCGCAGAAAAGCCCGAAGATGTAATTAGTACATATTGCACACTGGCGCCTTCTATACCTCTCGAAGAAGAAGACTCCACAACAAAGTGCATATAATTTACGACCTCGAAAGAAATAATCAGTTCAGCCACTGTTGCCAACCCTGATGTATAGTAAACTTTTTACGTTTACTGTTTTTTTTTACGATCATGTACCTACAGATATGACCTTAAAAAAAACTGTACGAGCTTGCAAAAACAATCAATTTTGGCAAGATAAATAGAACGTAAGTGTCCTTTTGCATCTGCTACCTACCTTGAAATTGTACATTTGTTTCAAATTTTAAAAATAAAATTTCAACTAATTTAATATATACATAGTACGTAAATACACTTTAAATATAATTATAGGTACCTATTCCTTTCCTACCCACGAGTAATATTTACTAATGTAGAGGAGAAATACCATGTGATGATTGTAAACTTCATTATTGTAAAAAAACATATTTATCTATTAAATAAATAAAATAAAATATATTCCTCGAAAAAAATTTTCATGATTAAACAAATTCCTACATCTCGTCCATCCGCTTTAGGTAATAGTCCGCCACTTTTCTCGGCATCCCTCAAATCTGAATGCTATCACTAGAGAAATGCCTATTCTTTTTCCACTTGATCGGTCCAAAGGATGGGTATTTTTTTCTCTTCCTCTTCGTGCTTCGACGTGGATTAGGTATCTAAACTAAAATTTTAGGTTATCCTCCATTCTCTCAAAATGTCCGAATAATTAGTGGTGCCCATCGGCAAATTCTTTAAAGTCTATCGATGATGATGAACTCTTACTTATATACAAGATGTAACAGAGCTAGTCAACAATAAATACTTTTCAGATAAATTCCTACCTAAATTATAATTGGAAAATGTTGAAGCAGTCATACTATAAACTTCACCGTTTTCATTTTTTCAATATTTCTGATTTATCTTCTTTAAAACTTGGGCTATCATGAATGTAACTCATATAGAATTTTTAAAATTCATTCGCTTCTATAAAACTTAAATGAAATTACGAAAACTTGCAAAAGATGCAAACGATGACGTGTCTTTATTCTCCTATTACATAGGACATTTTAGACTCATAATTTGAGCAGGAATCTATCTAGTATTTTGGACTAGCTCTCCTGCACCCTGTATTTGATAACAGCGAGAAATCGAATAATAACTGTGATTGGGCTGTGATTCTGACTGTTATTTAACCGGTGACACACTAACCGTTATTGGAGATTTGTATCTGATTGCGTCGATGATTAGCAACTGATTTTATTGTAATTCGACGGGCAACCATCGGTACTACATACAACAATTATATCTTAATTGTAAATCATCGATACCATCAGATACAAATTCCAAATAACTGTACCGAAAATAACCGGTTAAAACAACCGTTTAACTATCACTGATTTGGATTAGGGCCTAGACTGTTTCCGCAAAGCTAAGCTTATTCCCCATGAGTGCATATAAAAGCCTAAAATCAGACATTTTGTGTGAGAACAATTTTTCTCCTACTGTTTTAATAAAAATGATGTACCTACATAAATTCTAATAAATTTTACATAAATTTTAATAAAATACATAAATTTTAATAAAAATGTAGTGCCTACCTACTTAATACCTAAATCTGTCAAACGAAGCAAGAATAGAGAAACATAATTAATAGATTTCTGGTAAATATCTTTACATTTAAGAAAGATAATCGAATTAGTATATGTAAACCGTTTTTATTAAAATCGATTTTTTCGTTGTATGAAGTGACCTGTAGCAGACGACATCCAAATTTGGAGATTTAAAAGCAATGGTTGAAGAAAGCAGTGGCTTATATTCCGATTGATGTCGTGCGTGCTGCCATTGATGATTGGTCGTCACATTAAAAGGCCGGTGTGAAGGCAAAGGAGGGTATTTTGAACAAAACATTTAAAATCACTTAATATGACATCGCATTATGTATGTACACAATTTGCGTCCCTATAATTACTGCCATCTCTTGGCGAAGTCTTCAATTAAATTTTATTCTAACCTGAAACCTGCACCTCTTATGTTTAATAAGAAGTTAATTGGAAGTTTCGAAAATTTTTAAAATCATCACCAGGTTTTATGTCAAAATTTAATAAAAACCTGCTACCTTGGCAACATATTTTATTTATCCTTTTCTCCTCCAAATATTTTTCATATACTAAATAATTTTCATTACGGTGCGGTATTAACTTATTTTCATTTTGTACATTACTGCCATCTGTGTACGACTTTATAAAACTTCTTGTGACACTACCCAAAAATCTTTTGCTGGATAGTGTCATTTTATTTCCATAAATATCAGTAACACATTCTTATTATTTTGTTTCACACTGTTTTAGATAGATGGTGTATTTGTAACGCTCGTTTATGTTTTACCGGGCATCTTTGCGAGACTTGGAAATCTTTTTTCATTAGTAAAAAAGTAACCCATAAAAACCAAGTTTTTACTATACTCCCTTTCTTTGTAAAATATAACAATAATTAAAGACGAATTAAAACATATAACATAACACTAAACTTACAGAAATTTAATATATTTCTAAAATGTCAGATGTTTTGAGAAGTCAAGATTTTGATAGATTTAATTATCATCAATATCGTACCTTATGTATTTCCAGTGTCAAATGATTTAGTCAGAATCAGATTTGAGTATTGTAGAATTATTCAAAACTAAGCAGAAATCTAAAATAAATATATTATTATTTGATTTTTTCCCAAAAAAAACAATTTTGCTGTCATCTGTGAACCAATTGTTTTGTAAATTTTCAAAATTCGTAGTGATGTACCTATTATACCAGATAATAGATCTTCTTGATCGTCGCCACGAGTCTGGTTGCCAAGTTTCAGCTCGATTGGATCACGGGAAAAGGGTGAAAAATTGATCCAAAGTTTTTGTTGACGGCAATCAAGCAGACGCCACGAGTTAATATAAAGGGAGTAAAAATAAATATAATCTGTGGTAGATTGTTATGTTTAAGAATTCACATCTGCAAAATGTAAAAATCTTATATTTGTTTTTAAAAGGTAAATAAAAATAGGATTGTCATTAATCACATTGTGTTGTGCAATATTGTGCAATTATTAGAAACTTATAATAAAAGCGATCATCGTTAAATGTTATGGTCATCAATAATAATATTTATATAATTAATGAATAGGTTAATCAATTTTCTTTTCATACTCACAAGGATAAAGTAATTCAATTAATCAAAGCAAAAATATTTCTTAAAAGCGATTTATTAATGTTTTAAAACACACCAGCGAAAATAATTCAGTATCCCGTGCTTTCATATTCAACGTGGTGATTATATTCCTATAAAATTGTTGAAGAACATACCTTATGATTTATGTCGGTTAAAAAATTAATTATTTTAAATTATAATAAATGTTGATATTTTATAGTACAAGTAAAATACAATTAGGTAATTTGTGTCGTAAATCGTGTTAATTGTTTTTCGAACTTGTGTAAAAAAATGGGTGAGTTCGACAATTTTATTTTTATTTTTAATGCTAGATGTTACATACTTTTTGATACTTTGTATAGTGATGCTTTTGATCTAGTTTGTGATATCGCCGCTAGGCATACAAGGAATATAAATAGAGCGGTTTGTGTCTTGGCTACAAAGTGATAATAAAATTTTATAATATTATTTATCTATTGGGCATCTGCCTTACACGTAGCGGAAGCTGCTGTGCTCATAACCTATAACACACACGTTTTCTTTGAACAATTGACCTTATTTTATATGTACCTACGTAGTATCAACATAGTAGATCAATTAACATTTCTACCAACATACAAGATATTTTGGTACAGAGTATTTCATGCATTTTAACATATTGCCATGTTTATAATAAAATCCGTAGAATATTACCATGTTCAAAATAAAAATGGTATTTTTGTGTTAATTTTATTTCATTGGTGCTAATTTCCACAGACGTACCATAAATATAGACTAGTTACAAACCAAAATATCTGCTACACAGAACGACCATACAAATTACTGTGAACACAGACGCACATTGCGGTCTAGGGGTGTCCAAAATGTATAAATGTCCGCGCGATATATAAGAATATAAAATATTAATACAATACACAACCCTGTTTTTATTTGTATATCTTTTTCGCGTATGCTGCACTACAAGAAAGAAAAAGAAAATACCATAGAGTAAATACCGCAATTCGCTACAACTTCATATGCATTCGTTGTTAAAAATGATGTTTTGTTGTCCTTTCTGACTGATACATTTAGTACCTACATAATAGAAGACAGCAGAAACTAAATGTCTCAGATTTGTTTTTTAGTGACTGGTCTGTATTTATAGTACGTCTATGCTAATTTCTAATATTACCATGAAAAATTATTTTTTTGAATTTTGAAATGCCATAAAATAATAATATTTATAATAAACACAAAATGAAGCAAAAATTAATAACAAAAAAGCAATACTATATCATAAATCTCATATCTAGATACGCTGGTGTCTGCTTAACCAGGCAAACCACTCCTAAACTTGTGGTTCACATTGGTAAACTGCAGTGAGGACACTCCTCCGACGATCCTGCCACCGTCTCCCTTATCCTTCTCCTTTTCCTTCTTCGTCGTTTCATTTTCTTTTTTGGAAACGGACGACTTTGGCTTCTTTTTATGGTCCTCCTCTTCATCCCCCACGTCTTCCTCCGCGCTCCTTCTGTGTCTTCCGGTGCTTTTTACGTCCATCTTGTACCGCTGGTCGCCCACTCGGCGGATGGTGAAGGTGGCGCCGTCCGTCGGGCGAGTGAATGGACCTCTCGTGTATTTAGCAGCATTGCTCCTGATGTCGGGTTCCGGCAGTTCTGACAGCTCGAGCAGGGCTTTCAGTATTGTGTCGGTGTATTCGTCGTTGGGATTCAAGGCGCTCACTTCTTTGGAGGATGCGTCGGGAAATATGCCGTCATCGATGTTTAAAATGACGGTTTTGTACAGGCTGAAGTCTTTGGGAGATTTCGGATTAAACCATTTATTGAGCACCGGCCTTCCGTTAGATACTTTATAATGAATGATGTTTGATCTTGTTTCCGGTCGGGTTCTGTAACATAATCTTCATGTTATGCAGGGTGTAGTAGAGCTAGCCTACAGTACTTAACAGGTAGATTCTAGCCTTAATTATAGACGTCTAAACTATTCAACGACACGTTGCGAGACAGCATATTACAAGATGGCCTCCCAGAGTTCTAAAATGGAGACCTTGGGAAAATAAAAGAGGCATCGGAAGACCTCAAAAGAGATGGGCCGATGATATTGTCGCTGTGGGGGGAAAGAAATGGCTACAATTAGCCAACAACAGGGAAGAATGGAAAAATATGGAAGAGGCCTATATCCAGCATTGGAAAGACTGGCTGATGAAGACTGGAAAGAAGGCTGATGAAGAAGAAGAAGAAGAAAATATTCAAGCAATCACGACCTACATCAATCGTTATGGAGATATGCGACATTAACATTTGCATTTAAAAAAAATATTTTTGACTTATTTTTTTTTTTATGTCTTAACCATAATTATGTGTATTTTTGTAACTGTATTGTGAGTCGAAAATGTTCAAGCAACCTACCATGACCTAATATCAACAGTTGTGGAGATATGCGACATCATTGTTTCATCACCAACCACTTGTTTAATGCAAGCCTTATTTTTTGTAAAAGCCATTGTTAGCATTTTTTTTTCAATATTTCTGACTGATTTTATGTAAAACATTGGACTATCATTTCAGTAACCTATATATATCGAATATGACAAATTCATTCCTTTTAATACAAGTCAAACAAAATGGTTAAAACAACGGGCCATGGAAAGGCAGATGCTCGGCGTGAGATAAAATCAGGAATGATGAAATAAGACGCCGAACAAAAGTTTCCGATATTATGGACCGTATTGCGAAATTACAATGGCAGTGCGCTGGACATATAGCTCGACAGGAGGATACTAGATGGGCACCCAAAATCTTACAGTGGAGGCCCTGGACGAAAAGAAGAAGCATCGGAAGACCTCCCAAAAGGTGGTCTGATGACATAGTCCAGCAAGCAGGAAGAACCTGAATGCGAAGGGGGAGAAACAGAGATGAGTGGAGGAAAATGGAAGAGGCCCACATCCAGCAGTGGAGGGAGAAAGGCTGAGGAAGAAGAATCAAGGCAGAAATCCTTGTAAAAATTTAAATTTTTAAAAATATTTCTTATAAAAACCTTACGAAAAATTCTAGTTTCGATTTCTGCAAGGTTTTTTCATATTTTCAAAACGTTTATTTTTCATTACTGTAATGATAATTGAATTTTTTGAAAAAATAAATCAGAAATATTTTTAAAAATTCCTAACTTTAATTGCATATATCTCCATAACTATTGATATTAGGTCATAGTTTCTTGAATATTTTCGACTCATAATCAAGGCAAAAATCCACCTGTAAAGTATTGTGGACTGGCTCTTTTACACCCTCTATATTTTGCTTAATTACCAATATTCAAACTCAAAGTATAAAATGTTCTACGAGATTATATATATGATTTATCCATAAAAGTATTCATATTGCATCTGACCATCCGCATTCGTTATCTTATTCTAATAGCAAAAATAATTTACTGTACAAATTTAACTTACTGGTCGATGTACATTCCAAAAAATGCAGAAGCTGTTATCAACAAACTCTGAAAAAAAAAGAACATTTTAATAATTAAAAAAAAATTAATCAAAGAAAAAATATCGTTCAAATTCATACATATAGGATGTCCTTAAAATCTATACATGTATAAATGCTACCTCTTATTATTGTGTACATAGAATTTTGTCCGTACAACTTTATGGTTCAATGCCATAATTTATGGGGGAAAATAAGAATAATATTATATTATAACTATAAATTGTATATTTGAGTTTATAAATATAAAAGTATTTAAAGAAGGTAAGCACGTCTAGGCTGCTTATATATTCACAATGACACGAAGTAGTCGACGAATCCGCATTGCGTAAATTTACACTGGACTAGTCCTTTTTTATTATAAATATTAATAGTTTCATTAAAACAATAGCGTCATTAAAAATTTTGTTGGTATATAGAGCGCACCTTGCCAGTACCAAAAAAAAGCAATTAAATAGCGAAATAGTACGATATAGCGAGATGTACAGATTATTTTACTAGATGAAATTATTATTATATGAAATACATATAAAGATAATTTAATGTGTAGAAATAATAAATAAGCCAAGAAAATAATCTATATAATATTTCTAAACAATAAATAATCTACATATATTATATATGCATTCTAAAATAATTTGTATATCTCGTTACTTCGTACGATTTCTTTGTCATACTATTGTCATGGAATGATAAGCAAAAAGAATTACATTGTCCGAATTCCTTGTAATATGTGATGATACTGTCGAAGGATCGAGAACGGCCTATAACTATCTAGGGTGATCTATAACCTTCGTAAAACGTCTAGAAACGCCTGGTACAACCGAAAAGCAATGCAAACCTTCTCCTAAACACTAGAATAATCTAGAAATTACGAATATACCAACAATTTCGGTATAAATACGGAACTAGGCCGCGGCGCAAGAGTTGTCGTGTTTGACAGTTCGATTCAGTGCGAAGTACGCGCGAGCCGCGAGACTACGCCCAGGTTGGCCGGTCGTGAATTGCCAAGCGACAGATATCGAGCGAAATTACTGGCGTCGAAAATACGTAATCGCACGTAGTATTACCTGCGAGAACCCAATTTTCTTCAGGTAATAAATACGTGTTACCCAGTGATAATAAAGAGTTTATTCACGAGTGACATGTTGCGAAATAATGTAATTTAAAGAATGGCGTTAAGTTAAATTCGTTTATTTTTATTGCGTTTTAAGTAACTTTGTACATTGAATAGTTAATTAATAAATCGATAATTAATTTCCAGTGTTTTCATTCATTCCTCCAGCAGCCACGACACGTGACACTATTTTTTAATATTGGCAGTGTGAGCACTACCTACAACATAATTTTTGAAGCATATTATATATAGATTCAATGATTTGGTTTAAAAATATTTAGGGTTCGGTATATACTTAATAAGTTCTTTTGTTTATTTTATAGATTAGCTGAAATTGACAAAAAATGGATGAAAGTGTCGATAATTATATTGGTATAATTAATAGAAAATTTAGTATACTCGTAATTAGTCATATTAAAAATAAATATCAACATACCACAAGCATCTTTGCTTTTTGATATTTTCAGTTGACGAATACAATAATTATAACATAAAAATATTTTTGGTTTTCTGTCCGAGATCTGTTTTAAATTGCCTTCACAATACTGACAAAATAATTAGAGCACTTTTATTTATATTCGGCAGAACTTAACTAATGCCAGGACCGAACTTTATTTTTTGCCATTACATAAAATAAACATTTATTTCAACTTCTAAATATTTTCGTAATAAACACTTCAAATTCATTCGATTTCTATGAAATATTTATAGGATAAATAGAATATATTAATATATTCTGTATATCCAATACAGCTCTATTGAAAAAACATCAATAACCTCGCATTAATTATTCGCAATATATTATATATAATATATCGCAAAAAATTTAATTTCCTGCTTTGATTATGATTCGAAAATGTTCAAGCAGCCATGACCAAATATCAATAGTTATGGAGTAATGCAATATCAAAGTTTGCATTTTTTTTCAATACTTCTGAGTTATTTTTTTACTAAACGTTGAAATATTATATATTCATTCGTCTCAATAGTGAGTTAAATTTCAAAGTGAAATAAAATGATGAAAACCTGGCAGAAATTCCAATTGGAATGTTTTCCACTCACTTTATTTGAGTTGTATTAAATGGAATTAATTTTTTGTATTACGGAAACATTGAAAAAATATTGCAAACTTTGATGTTGCATACCTCCATAACTATTGATATTAATTAGGTCATGGTCGTTTGAACATTTTCGACTCACAATTAAAGCAGCAATATAATCCTTTAATGTTATTAATGTTTTACAAATAACCTTGTAAATTATTATATTTATGGGATGTATTTCCTAGGATATATCCTATACATTCCTACAAAATTCATCTCTTTCCAGACTTAAGTGGAGTCGGGTGAAAATTTGATTTTTATTTGTCATTTATTTATAATATTTTTACATTGAAATATTATTTTGCACAGTAAATTTTATTTTGAATAAATACACGTTACGTTGCATTTTTAGAAAATAGTTTTACCAAATTTAGAACGAATAAGACGAATCAATTAGAATGATATAAAAAAAGATTCATCTAATTTATTTTACATAAATGCATTTTTTACTATAATAATAATTAATTTTTAATTTTATTTAATTTAAATTCATTTTGTTAACAAATACAGCCGCCATAAGCCATTTAAGTACACGATTAAAACTAATAATAAATTCATTGAAAAAAGAATGTATAAATAAAGAAAACGATGGTTATCAGAATAAAGTAGTATACAGTGCATAAAAAAATACAATAAATATACAAAAAGTTTTGGAAACAGTAAAGTTTGTTGTAACTACAAAATCAGACGATGGATCCCAATACTCACTACACTGTAGAATACTGATAAATTAAATGTAGGAAAGGAATAATATAAGTACAAAAAACCCCTCTGAACGATTGCATATCAAATTTTCACATGAAGCGCCCTAATTAGAATCCTCGCGAAAAAATTACAACCAATCAATACAAAAAAAAATTCTTTATTCGTTCTTTAAACGTTCCTATCAATAATATCACTTTAAAAGAAAGAAGTCAAATCCTTTATTTTCGACAACGATGAATTGTAACATTGCCCGCATGTCTCTTTTATACTTTAATTCTTTAGTTCTTCTTTTATACTTTATACTTTAATACTTTAATTCTTTTTGTACTTTTATTCTTTAGTTCTTTTTTTACACTTTAATTTAGCTTGTAAATACTCCTCCCATAAGCTATTATGGGGAGTATAATATCTGTAAAAATGTTATAATATATAATCAATTTATTATAAAAAAACAAGTATCTACTGGATAAATAAATAAAAAAAAATCAAAACCACGGCTGGCGTCGTATTTTATTTCTCAATATTCTGTCATCATTGGGCGTTCTAAAATTTCCACTTGAAATTAAAGCCGCTTTTCACACAAAGAACAACTTGGGAGACTTTTGATAAATTTTAAAGATAAAGAACATAAACTTAGCCATTCAGGGATATATAAACCCAGATGCAACGATTTCCCAGAATTTCACGTAGGAAAAACATCTAGGAATATTAATACGAGAGTCGTTGAACACAAAAGATGATTTAACCACTCTTCGGGTGTAGATGTACTTCATAGAAATGACATAGGTAGGTGTACGTCTTAATAGTTTAGAAGCCTTAGAAATTAAAAAAATCATTAAAAATAATTAAGAACTATTTACTGTAAACAATTAGATTTATCGCGTAGCCCAATTCTAGATATGTTCCCCTTCCAATTTACTACACTCACCCATACCCTTTCTGTCTCTCCTAACCTCCACCAAAGTTGACGTTCTGTCTCTTTCTTCCCTTAATGTTTTCTTGATTGTTTGTGATTCTGTTTATGACTAGTAATATTCAACCAGTTAATAAACTTAATACTTAAGCCGGGACTGAAAAAGTTCCGTTTGTGAAATTTAATTATTTATTTGTGGCACTGTTTCGAGTTTTACGACCTATTCACATTTTGTTTCACCTGGCATTCTCTGAAGAACAATTTATTCAACATGTTTATCTTAATGAGTGACTTGTCTGTAATGTGCGCGAAAAGAACATTTGAGTGATATTATTTTTAATATTAGATTTTTAATATAAATTTGCAAAATGATAAAGTATGTGAATATTTTTTTTGAAAATAAAACCTAGAGTGAAAGCTTCTCTGTCCTTAAATAATTGTAGTGTCGCGTACTGCAAGAGCATATTGTGTATTTTTAACTTTTTTTTATTTCCTTAGAGAAAAATGGGAATCTTTGTAGGACCGTAAATAAGAGAGATTTTGAAAGATTAATAGTTTTCCACGGAGTTTAAAAGTCGTAGAACTAACTGCATGGAAAGCTTTCAAGTTTGTCGTAAAAAATTTCTTGGGAAACAAAAAGCAAGAATATTGTCACGTGTCGTGGGGAGGAATTAATGAAAATGCTGGAATTTAATAACGGATTTATTAATTACTGATTAATTACTTAATCAATCGTACAAAGTCACTTAACACTATTTACTTAACACTATTATTTAAATTAAACTAATTCGTAAATTTGTCACTAGTAAATAGACACTTTATAATCGTTTTAACACTTTATTCACTATTCACTAGAACATTCCATCCAATTTCTGCACGTATTAATTTCGCTTCAGTTTATTTCGCTACGTAAGAACTTTCCAGAATATCGCTGTCGAATTACCGCTCGCTTGGCCATCCTGGCCTCTGCAACTCGCGGCTATGTTCGCTTGCGTGCCGCTGTCAAGCGCGCCCAAAAACAACAACTATCTCGTCCTTACTCCCGTGTGGCGTATTTATATGGGTTAATATAGAAACCTCCAGACGTTTCCAGTGTTTACGAGAACTTCCTCGTGACTTTCAGGCTTTTGTAGATGTTTCCCGTAAGCCGTAGATTATGCTAGACCGTTCTGGAATCTTCGTTAGTATTGTGATCATTTTAAACAACTGTCACTTGACATAAGTGCGTGATTTTTTTTAGCCCCGTTATAATATTATATCAAAATTGTCACTACAATATGAAAAGATGGGGTGCAATATGTATCTCTTATAGTTAGTCTCATATCAGAGAGTAAAAGGAGACTGTGAAGATAGATTCTTCTACAATCCACAATTAATCAACACAGCGCAGGGTAGTGTGCGGCTTATTGGAGAGCGATTAGAATAATAACTTCTAGTAAAAATCGTGGATTTTGGACATTTTATAGTTAATTAGAAAGTACTGGTAGGGTCTGGAATACACGAGAATATACCAGAAATTTCTAGAAAATTGAGAGCATAAATACGCGCGCAAGACGTTTGACGACGTCAGCTTTGTTTTGACGTTTAGTAGAAATCAGAGACAAAAACGGTAAGTGTGAATTATAAGTAACCAGCGAAAATAAGAGGGTGAAAAGTTTTCGAAAGCGATCAGCTTGACAAGAGCGGCGAATAAAGTATCCAACAGATGTGCGAATATTCACGAATTTCCTCTATAGTGACAATTAGTCCGAATTACATTATGCTGCTCCAATTGTGTTCGTTATCAGTGACTTTCTTTTGAGTAAAATAAAATTTTAATTAATTTTTAATATTTTCCGTGACACCATGTTCATTTTAAATATCAAAAAATCATAAATTCTTTACGATATAACGAGTTGTTATCATAGCTGCCCGAGGATATTTTCGCAATATGCTTAGGGTTAATCAATATGTACTCAGATATTCTCAAATAACCAATTCGTGAAAACGTATGTGGGAATATTTAGAATTTAGGAATCGGTTCATTTTCCCGTTTACGAGGTAGGGATGTACCCTTCCGTAATTATGATTAAAGTCGGGTAACCACACTTGGCAAGTCGGGTGCGCTACAAAGTTGTCCCGCAATGTGTACAGTAATGAATCGGTACCTTTATTCGTGCTCCTTTGAATGAATCCTTTACCTTTGGTCGTCAGGCCGACCGCGGGCTCATTGAGCCACTTTTTGGATCCAAAGAATCCACCGAATGAAAGGCCCACCTTTACAATCAAAAGATCCGACGCTACAGACAGACGTCGAGAACCATTTGCAGACAACACTATATGTATCACTAGAATTGATTTATTTATTTAATTTTAAATGTTTTCAAGTACCAATTATGATTGGTCGATTAATTATGCGTTATATGAAGTGGATGCAACGACACTAAACCAAGAAATAATAATTGAGGCTTTTGAGATATAGCTCTACAAAATTTCTTGGGTCATTCACCCAAGAAATTTTCAGTAACAAATGTTGAAGTTCTCAGGATTGAAAAAGGTCAAGAAGTGCTGCGAAGAACCATCATGATCGGAAAGCTTAAGTATCTCAGACATATTATGAGAGGACCAAAGTATAGTTCAGGAATAAAGAAGTGGAAAAAGAAGCGTAGGAAGGCGTTGCATATAGAGTAGGAGCCAGCGATAGCCAGACTTATGTTATAGTATTAAATCTGGAGATGTACACTATAGTAGGTAAGATGGTTTGGATATTGTGACATTTCAGTGAGGAGGATTTTGGCGGATAACAGTTAGTACCGGTACAAAAAAATGTCTACGTAAAACGTTAAAATATAAGGTACCAGGTGATATTGTTAAATTGTGACCCGAATAAAATTCAGATTTGTTACAATAACGTAAATGAAATGATTATTTGTAGAGTTTCAAAACGTCTAGCGGAAGAAATGACCCGCAAAAGCGTCTGGCAATGATGAATATGAGTGTACAGTACTGTCCTGTTAAACACATCAAAAGATCAAGTTTGTATTTTTACATTTAACTTACTCATTTTTTGTACCTGCATTACTTGTTATCTGCGGAAATCCCCCGAACTCAAATGTCATAATATTCAAACCTTCTTACTTATTATAGCTTAGTCCGTTGGTTGCAGATAAGTCGCGATTGTCTTGTTTTTGTTTTAGCATAATAATTGATGAGATAGTTTTAAGATGTTCGAGTATGTTTAGTGTTTATTGGTGGGTTTCATTAATTTTTTTAAATAATTGTTAATGAAAAAAAAACGTGAAAAATGATAGTAAAAAAACATGTGCAATAGATGAATCAATTTTTTTTTTTAATTTGAATGTCTTTTTTTATGTCTCTAGGTGGTGTAACCCCTTGAATTTTCATGTATTTACCTACTGAAACCAAAATTACTCGCTTTGTTTTTCCAAAAAAAAATTCAATATTCCTTCTCCTGAAGCAAGCCTCTATCGTTTTTAATGATCCTTTCCGCTAATTTTCATTTTGAAAAACAATCAAAATTACTATCTTATTCTAAAGAACTCCTCGTTTTTTATATGGTATTTAACATCTAAATTTATGTCAGATAAAAAAATACAATCAATAACTCCACTGAGTATCTTGTGTAGCACTGTAAGATAGGATATTTAATGCCGGGACTCCAATTTGTGAATTATTTTTTGAAAAAGTTGTTATATTTTGTTTTATTACCGAGTTCAGAATTTCCGAATAAGCTTTGAAATCAATCTATCAAATAGTGGATTCGGTATCTGTTATAAACAGTCACCATTTTGACGAAATTTTCCATCATATTTTTGCATATTTTATTATTTACGTTTTTAGATTTAATTTGAAGTTTAAATCCATATTAACAGATTTATCTATGGAAGTATAATAGATTACTCGTCTAATTGTTTATTAGTATATAATTATCTGCATTATTTAATTGCGCTGTGAAATAAATGAGTAAAAGCTCAATTCAATTCGCCGTCCAAAGGTTGAGTACAAATAAGTAATTCATTATATAAACTAACGAATCTGTATGTGGGTGTATGTGCAAGTATGTACGCTACACGGAGAGCGGCAAGTTTCTTTGATACATTGCGCTCAACGGAAGCTTTTGATACCGCGGCCATATTGTTATCTTTCTGTCAAAATACATTTTTTACACAAGTAATGTGTACTCTTTGATGAAGATCGATCGGCTCTATGTATCTACATCTTAACAGTACCACGTCATATTTATCTGAGAATATTGTTGAATTCTTTGCGGCCATTATCAGATTTTTTTTGTACAGTCAGATATTTTAAAGATGATTGTCATTTCCAAATTATTCCGATAGATGAAATTTAGAAAACATATTTTTTATTTGTTTGATATAAGATACAGTTTACTGCACTATTTTACTCTATTAATACTATAATTAGTACATTTTTTTTCGTTTTCTTGGAGTTGGATTCTTGTGCATGGAGAGGGATAATTTTTAATTGTGTTTTTTGAAGTATTCATTTAATTTCTTTTTTATTTCTTTGATATCAGTTATTTTATTAATTTCTTTCAGGAGGCTATTGAAATTTTTTATTTCTAAATATACATAATTTTACTGATGATGTTTAGTGTCGCATTTTGGTATTTTAAAATTGTTTAAATATATTAAGGATGTGCTTGTTTCAAATTTTGTATAAATATTTTCACTTATTATTTGTATAATGAGGGTAAGTATATTAAGTGGGATATAAAAGTAAAGGCAGCAATATCAAAAAAAAAACTTGAAAGCAGTCAACGAGGATCACTAATTCATAATGTATTGAATTCGAGATTTTATAATAAACGTAGCCGTAGCGTAGGAAACATAATTTTGGAAGGGATAGATGCAGAAAATCTTAGTACTTTTTGTAATGTTTAGGGTGTCTTTATTGAATAATAACACTTTAAATATAATATAGAATATGTAGTCTTTTATTACACTAGATCCTCCATAGGACGTCGACCGTTGACAATACTCTTTTTCTCCATCTCTCTATGGATTGTGTAGGGATGTGCTCAACTAATCAGTTAGTGATGTAACACTTTTAAAAAATTTAGTACTTTTTAAATTAGTAATCCTTGCTGACTGCGTTCAAAATATTTTTTAATTTTTTAGTTTTAGTTGCCGTTGCTTCTATACCTTACATATAATCTATGTTACAATTGCTTCATAAATGCAGTACGCAATGCGTACTGCATTTATGAATACTCAAAATTAATCAATAATTTTTATTTTATAACCAAAAAGTCACTGGGCACAAACTTAACAAGAGAACTGTTCTTAAATTCATACATTCACTAAATGTTTCTAGAATATAGCAATTATCGTCTGCCCATATTTATGATCCAGGTTTTTATTTGGTGTTATATATTTTTTGCGTAATTTATCACTGGATTATATTGGTTTAATTTTTTTAGCATGCAGTTAAAAAGTTGGTTCAAAGCAGTTAAAACTCAATTGTCCATGTGTGGAGAATAAAAGCAAAGTCAGTAATATCCATAAAATTAAAAAAAAAAATTTCAACCAAGAATTGCTAATGAAAAATGTACTAAATTGTAGATTTTGTTAACTACTAACTGTGCCCGCGCGGCTTCGCACGCGTAGATTTTTAGTACACTGTTTGGCTCACCATAGAACTTTCACAAACCTTCTAGAACTTTCTCTTTCCAGAACTTTCAAGAAATTTGTCGAATGTACAGAAACCTTCTAGATACACCGACACATTCCGCCACTCAGTTTAGAACCTTATAGAACTTTCGGGAATTTTTAGAACCTTCTCCTTCCAGAACATTCTGGAGCAGGTTTTTCCGGAACCTTCTAGACTCACCGACACAGTCGGCGCGCCTATTTTGAAACAATCTGAAGCATTTGCTGCCTTCCCATAACAAAACAATGCGCTAGAAAGCACATTTTCGTCACCCACTCCCACACACGCAAAGCTACCCCCACCAAACTCGCATATTTTCGATGTGACACCAAGGGCTATCCACCACCATAACCAACGGTGGGTGGTTGTGGCTGGTTGTAGAGAAAACTTGGTGGGTAGGGAAATACGGGTTTCTTTATATATATATATATCATATATATATATATATATATATATATCATATATATTTTATTTTTATTTTTTTTTTTATTTTTTTTTTTTCCTTTCACAATCATGTTTCCTAAAAATCTCAAATTCAGTAGTAATCTGCATTAATGTTTTTTGGATATTTCTGCTTTTGCATTTATACCCTTATCTTATATAGAACATATAGAATTTATTGAATATTCTGTCCGGTTGTTATTGCGATTTTATGTATAACAGTTTTTACTATTATAGTTTCTGGAATACTGAGTTACTAGATTGAGTGCACTTATTGTCTCTCTTCCTCATGCAATTGTGCCGTGATTTATTGTGATCGATTGACAAATAGATATATAACTTGTATTGTACCACTACCAGGCGCGTGCAGTCGGTACATTGAAGCTGGGCTGTGAATAATATAATAATAATTCAACATATATAAATAAATGTATATTAATCTAACATATTATTATCTATCTTATATGCCTATTATCTGATATTATATGATAATGATAGTAATAGGAATGTTACACATTTTGTTTCTTTGAATTCGTCGATATTCTAGTTCAGTACCGATTAAAATATAATAAAATAAAAAACTAACCCATAAAAATATTTTTATTATACATTTTTATTATACTTCCTTTCTCATCGAATCAGGTTTCGTGCCTACTGCACGCGTCGGGGTCATTACTCATTTGTATTGATTCCAATTTGAAAAACCGTTAAAATTTAAAAAAATCTAAAATTATACTATAATTATTACATTTTTTTAAACGAAAATTTGTTCGATCATTTTTATCGTCGCCACGGGTCTGCCTGCAAAGTTTCAGCTCGATTGGATTACGGGAAAAGGGTTTAAAATCGATCCAAACTTAGAAATTCTAACTCTAACTCTAAAAGAAAGGGAGTAAAAATGCATATCGCTAACTATAACATAATAAATTCTACAAAATATCTACTCACATTCTTTTTAAATACATAAAGCTTAATTACATTGAAATTTTCAACACATCTATTCTAAAACCCATCTGAAGTATTTGAGCATTTAAAAAAAAATTGCCAATGTTCATTCAGGCACTTGTTTAAATACATTAAAAATATTTTATAATAATATGTAGGTATATCATCATCATCAAGCCACTGTTAAGTTGAAGGCCTCACCATGACGTCTCTACTCGTCCGTTTTTAGAGAACCGCTGTCAGGAGCTCCCCGCATGGCGTGCGTCCTCGGACCTCCTCAGGATGCCATCAGAACATTGTATTTGTCCAACGTTCCTTCGTCCTTTTTTTTTCAACAATAAGAAAGAATTTTTTATGTTTCCTATCCCATTTTTATGAACATGATTGTCAGTTGGATAGAATAGGATAGGATAGGATAAATACAGTAATTTATAGGATATATGACGGTAAATACGAGTATATTATGATGTGGAGAGTTTTGCACAAAATATATACGACACATTTGCTTATTGACAAAGTTACCAAAAATGTGTTTCTTCCGAAAATATATATATATTTCTAACAAAATAACGATAGATAAAGTTGATTTAGCACTCAATCAACAAACTCGTGGTCTAGTCGTCTAGTGGCTTCAGTTCTTGGGTTAATGAAATATTATAAGGTGAAATTACTAGTCATTTTGCAAAATAATACAAGTTGTCGTTGTTGAAAGGCCCAATTCTTGGAAACGACGAGGAATCGATAAATTTGAATCTTATTTAACATTATCCTTTACAGCAACAATATTCTCTTCATTTTTTGCATTTCCATGTCTTATTTGTGGTTTAATACCAAGAGTAAAATCTTTTTCTAATTTTACAGCAATTCGCCGAATACCAATCAAATTTCATATGAGTTTTCATAAACAAACGCTTATTTTAATTTTTTTTTGGATAATTTACAAACAATATGCAAGCGTCTACTTTATACATCAGAGTACTCGAAAATAAATGAATAAATAAAAATCTATGGTTGTTTTGACATTTTAAATAAAATCATTCCTATTAAAAAATCCTTTATCCGTGATGTTTTTTTTTTCATTCTCTCTGTCTAAGCCAATTTTGGCAAAGTTACTTTATTATTTTTTTTACTTTACCTTACAAAACATAACATTCTTAAAAAACACTTTAACCGTATTCCTAGCCACTCCACTACCTCAGTGCGATATAAATATGATGTATTATATTGCAAGCTGTCCGTTTAAAATTTTGTTCGTTTATGCACTCTGGGATTCTGATGAAAATGTAAACACCCATTTGACGTGTCCTATTCCACTCCGTACGACATATCCAAGCCCCTGTCTTAATCAAAATTTGAATTCATTAGTACACATACTCTCTTTAGAGCCTATGTAAAGTCACCACCAATCCAAAAGCTTTGTTTTTATTTCAACGCCGCAACGGTTGTTGACAAATATCAAAGTCTGAAAGGTGTCATACTTGGGTCATGTACTTATGACCTTTTGAATTTAATCATTAAGGCAAGATCGAAGGGAAACGGGGTATTGGAAGGAAGTAGATCTCATGGCTTGGACAGGAGAGTGGAAGAGATGTTTTCAGCCGCTAGAGATAGGGAGATGTGCTCTCAAGATGGGAAGACGTCACACGACAATAGGAGAAGAATAAGAATAGTCATGAAATCCAATTACTTTAGCGAAATACATAAACGCATTTATGTATTTTTATCTCATCGAGAATCGAACCTGGAACCCCTGGTACGAGAAGCCAGTATCATGCCCACTGCTCTACTAGGGCCGCTCTTAAGTCGCACGAGATTCACTATATATGGTTACAAGATCAGTCCTGGAAAAATGAAGTAGCCGCGCTAGGCCTGGCCTCGTGACTCCTAGCTTCCA
This sequence comes from Agrypnia vestita, assembly GCA_016648135.1. Taxonomy (NCBI): domain Eukaryota; kingdom Metazoa; phylum Arthropoda; class Insecta; order Trichoptera; family Phryganeidae; genus Agrypnia; species Agrypnia vestita. Next base: position 93,094 of record JADDOH010006290.1, on the reverse strand, counting down.
TCCACTGGGCGCAATGAAAGAGCGACCATTGTTGTTTGTCGGTATTAAATTAAAACCGGTAGCCGATTCTCTCGCTAGGCTGGACAAGGAATTCGATGGTGCTGCAGCCCCACCACGAGATATGAGATGATGCTTATCTCGGGGAAGGATTGTATGTATCAATCGGACCGCTTTACAATTATTTTGAGGCTGTGTCTTACTCAGACGTGGCAAACTGTAAAGTAGGCGTTGAAAATGATTATATTGCTTTCTGAAATTGTGATGAAAATACAATATTTCGTTGGAACCGCAAAAATAATTTAGTGTGCTAGAAATTATAACAGCTTGATATTATATTTAAAAATGGAAAACATTAACTTTGTTATCTCTTCTTGAGTTTAATTATTTTTTCCACTTGAGTTTCGTGAGTATCAGAATCTCTCATCGACAAGTGAAGTAATCAGCTTTTTTAGATAGATTGGGTGAAAATACAAATAATTAATTAATTAGGCACTAACAAAAAAGATTCAGAGTTACTGATGTAATAGGAATGTTGAGAGAAGAGTGGTGGAAGTAGTATTATTACATTAACAATTATTCATTTTTATAAAATATAATTTAACTCAAGATGTTTTTTTAACATACAGACCATCAACAGGTCATTAATGACCCTAATATGTTCCTATAGTGACATTAAAGTACAAGTTTGAGTATTTTATGAACATTTAAATATGACATAATATAATACACCCTGTACACTTTTTACGGTTAATTAATAATTAATAATGAAAAATAATAAATGATAAAATATATTGAGGATAATATTCAGTATATGTTAATTTAGATTTATCCATTAATTTTAATGATCATAAATAATCTCTACACTTTTAAAGCCAAATCCATTAATAATATGTTGATATTATTTTTTAAACGTTAAAAATTACACGTAATCGACGATTTTACACCACTCAAAACCGTTATCACTAAAATTGGAAAAGAAGGTATATTTTGATTGGCTTGCAATATGGTGTAAAAAAAAGACACCAAGCGGAGCCCATTAAATGCAGACCATGAGCCTCCATCCATGGATATTCGGCTTTGTTGTCGCATGTTGATGCATGGCAGGGCTTTCCCCATGATTTTTTTACGTTTGAAATTGTCGTAATGTATCCGCTTTTCATCATCAGTGACAATTCGATGAAGAAAATCATTTCGTTTCTACCCATGGAGAGCTGTTTAAAAATGAAAAATCGCCTTTCCACGCCTCTTGGAACGTCAGTTCGTACCCATTTTCCTTGCTTTTGAATCATTTTCAAAGCGTCTAAAAATGGTTGAACGATCTACTCCTGATTCTACAAGTTTGTCTTCCGTTTGATCAAGTAACGTCTCTAATGCAAAATTCCCCGCAAATACTGTTTTGTTGGTACGTAATTCGACATATGTATATGTATTACTAAAAAAACCTATTGTTTATTATTCGGCAAAATGACATACTGAAAACTAAAGCCACTTGATACTGCTTTGACATGAATATAGTATCAATATGCCCCGATGCGATATAGAACAAGTGAATCCCTCAAAATTTAAGCATGGTCCTAATAGAAAATAAAAAAACCTAAATTTTGGTTATTTAATTCACGCAGTGTTTTTTCTGCCTTCTGTAAAATTTTGTTTTTTATTACAGTACAGGGGACCTACTACATACCCTGGGCCGTGTTATAAGCAGAGCATATATTATCCATATCGGTCCAGCACGTTCGCCGCCTAGTTGGCATCATTTTAATGCTAAACGCAGCGTTTCTAAGAACGAAATCTTCCTTATCGATCCTACTCAATCGTCTCCTGGTTGACATTTTTTTCAACTAACAAGTAGGACCGTGCTGCTCCGCACCAGTCGTATAAATAAAAGTGGCACGGCCGCTCGAACAAAACCATACACTGTCCCCACCTAAAGATATGTTTTTATTGAAAACAAAATACAAAATACATAAAGTGTTTTATTTCTATGTATTCTATGTAATATAATTATGTTTTTGCGTACAGATCCTTTTATTAGGGACGCCTTCAGTTTGTGTCCATATTAAGACGCAAGGCCATCGCTCTTTTAAAGTGCGTTTTTTTTTGTCTGCCGGCTCGTCGTTGGTTTGTTTACCCCTGTCATACAAAAATGCGTAACACCAAGGTAGGTACTGCGCGCCGAACTTACCTCTCACTCGTCACTCACTTTCAGGCACCCAAAATGATTTCGTGTATGGCAACAATGCCCCCCGCGCTCAATTCATGAATAAATTTATATTACACAATAATATTTAAAAAAAATCTTAATCCAACGCTCGTAGAACATGTTAGGTCAAAAGCCGTTTCGGCGTTCAGAAATGTTTGTGGCGGAGAGTCTTCATTTTTTGACGGATTATTTTCTATCGTTGTTACAAATCACGCGAACATTTATTTAAAAAGTTTTCGTTATATAAAAATAAGATGCAAAATTTGGTGGGGCAGTAGATACAAATAATTTTGTTTTGGGTGTCATCAACCGGATGAATCCTTACCTAGCTAAAAAATTTTAAACCTGGAGTAACTCCGTACACACATAAAATATAAAATTCATATTGTCACGGTTCATGTCTATGGGAGGCAAATAAAAAACACTGGAAATAAATTATTGATTTATTAAATATGTTAACAAATTCACAACGTGAATTCAAATTAATTTAATTTGAACACTATTCTTTAATTCACACTACCTCTTAATTAAATAATCACTTGTCTGTGAAATATTTTTATATCGCTTATTCTGTATTCTGTTCAATTATCGCACGTAAGTAGGTATTTTGTTTGAAATCAGTCACTTCGAATTAATCTGCGCATTGGTATTTTATCGTTGACTATGTTTCAAAAGTCAAAACAAATATGAATCGCCGTGGCGCTGGCTCCGCTTTTTATACAAAACACGTTGGTTTTTTGAACCTCCTAGATTATTTTATACATTTCTAGTGCTGAAAATATTCCCGTCGCTTCCAGATAGTACCAGACGTTTGTAGATAATTCCAGAGTGTTGTTCTAGAGCATTCCATAGTGTTGTCTTTCACATATTACTAGGGATTCCTAGTATTCTAACACGTTACAATATTATTTAAAATTCCAAAAAAAGCCTAGATAAGTTATAATAAAATAATTATTTTTGATTTCAATGCGATTGATACGTTGGAGTTGGATGTCGGTACCACTTTTATATTTTTTCTTACTGGCAATAAACGAATTTAGGATTAAGTGTTCCGCCTCCCCAGAGCAATAATATAATGATTGATGGGAGTATATACTAATATATTATAGATAATAATAATAAGCAAGTAGGTATCTATTGCTGACATTTTTATCGTGTACACAGTTTTATTAGTCTTATTAAAATTTTATGAATAAATCCAAAATATTTATGTATGCTCGGAATAATTTTTTAAGTGAACAACATCACATGAAATATCCTTGTTTTTTTGTCAAAAAATTTACGATTTATTTTGTGATATATTTAAATAATTCACTTATCCGATGTGTTTTCAATTAAAATTTATAAAAATTTTCTTACCGTAGTGAAAAATCTGAGAATTTTTATTGTCGATTGATCAGTCTATAAGGTTTCATGGATAAAAATCTGATATTTTTTTTCGGTTTAATTCATCATTTTTAATGAGCTGTTTCTTTAACAAATATCGTTTGTGGACATTAATTCTATTCATTGGATAGTTGTAACAACGGTGGCATTCGTCGAGTAACCTACTCAAAAGTTAGCCAGATATAATTAATAATTAACAACAGCCCATAAATAATTAATTTATATCACATTTGACCAAATTATTCCATTCGACATTGTATAAATAATTAGGAATAATAATTTCGTCGTCGTTTGTCCGTAACTTTCTGTAACGTTCGTAATTTCGTTCAAATTCGTGGGTAAAAAAACGAAACTATACTGCTGGAAGTAGGGCGCGAACCTCGGACGCGCAAATGCCAGCGTGGCACCATAGCGACGTTGCTACCACCGCCTCTCCGTGGACCGTCAAAAACCGTATATATAATACTAGGATTTAGCAAAGACGCAAACTATTTAATGTTCCGTGATTTTTCACGGATGTACGACTACTTAAGAATAATATTATGAGGAATCTGCGCGGGTGGCATTTCTCGATCCATAACAAACCATAAACCTGATGTTCAGAACGCAATGTGAATTTATTTGTTTGCGTACTGCCAAGTCTATTTGTCGGCATAGACAAAGCATTTTTTCATATGTCGCCCACCGGTATTTTAGCCTATGGGCACCATTCTCCGTTATTTGTTTGGCTCGAGTATGAATACAAACAAAGCACTTACCTCTGAACAACTACCCGTTACAAAAGGATTAAGTACCGCTGCTAAACGCCGCCTCATCCCTTCATCCCTTACAGGACTAAAGGAATAATTATCCGTCTGGTATTTTACAACCGGACTAATCGCTACTCTTTGATATCCTACACTACAAACATCACCAAGTAAGCTTCAGCGGAGAAGCCTTGAATACTTTTTGGTTATCATTATTTTATTTGCTGAAAAGCTCTGCAGTTACGAAGTTCTCCTTCTTCCAGGACCTGACTTACAACTTTGATATCGATGATCATGGTTTTAGCATTCCAGTATGTCGATCATAAATTTGCATTATCTTCTACAGTGAATAAATTAATGAAAGTTATATGTTAGAGATCATAAAGTTGGCTGCCTGAAGAGCCACACTGACAAAATGTATAGAAACTGTCTGAATTTAAAACACAAGTCTATAAGAAACAATTTCTATCACTAACGCTACCGGTTATTCTCATAATTACCAGATGATGATATTTTTACGGTTACACAGACGTACTACGATCTCGCGATAGTTTTATTTGTTGTGTAATTTCAATTTTAATTGGACTTTTGTTAAAAACTAAAGCAAATTAAGTAAAATTTCAGCAATTAGAGATCATAGGTTATTTGGATTAATAGATACGGTGAGTTTATTCATATTGTAATGTATGTCTATATTTTAGTTCGATTATGCATTTTTTGTTGTTGTAAATAATTTATGTACCTATAACTAATAACTAATTGATGTAAATTTAAATTCAAACAAAAAAAGTCCTTTTGGTTACAGAAAAGTTATGCAATAATTGAAAAATGCTTTTAAGCCAATTTAAGATTCTATGAGAAAATACCTACCTTACCTCTTAATGTTTACGTACCTATTCGTGTTTTTAAATATATCCCTAAATGTACGCAGCAGTTGCAACTTATGTGCGTGCTGTATTGCGTGCCAAAGAAAGAGAGAAGAAACCAGAAAAAGTAGAAGGTTGCCAAGATGAATTCTTCAAGAAATATCACATTATCATCCAGCAATATCCAGCTACAGGATTCATGATCACGACTACTCTGATTGAGAGCAAACAGAAAAGGAAGATGTATACATTGCTTTTCAGTAGGATCTCCGTTAGTTTATGTATAAGACCTTTTTATAGAATGTCTTTTCATTAGCCTCTCATTCTCCTTTTCTTTAATCTATAGAATTTTTAGATATAGTTTTTCCAACACTTAGTGACTTAATTAAAAAAAAATTTATCATTTACTTCTATATATGTAAACTGTGTCACTTGTCCAATATAATCTAAAAAAACATATAATTGATTTATTTTAATATCTTATAATTTTATATACTTATTTTTAATAAGTTTCATGTTTTCCAAACAAAAAAATATTATTACGCATAATATGTACGAGTATGTACCTACATATCTCATAATTTTAAGGCTCGAAGCTTTTTGGAATATTAAAATATAGATGGCACTTGTAACATGGCTGTCTATTTACATTGCAATTACTTTATGTTGCAACATGATTATTTTATTTAATTTAAAATAAATAGAATATTTACCACCCACACAAAAATGTAGATGAGAGACTGAATTTGTGATTTAAATGCCTGAATCAATACAATAAATATATGTATTTTATACGAGCATGGTATAAAAATAATATTTATTATTAAATCTGTTCATTTATTTCAACAAATTACTGATGATGTAAAATTGACAAAATGAATAATACATTTCTGAACCAGGCAAATATACAATAAGTAAACACAAACAAAAAACAAACAAAAATATTAAAGTAGGTCCCTGCCTCCCCTTAACAATGAGGTGATGTTGGGGGCGGTCTTTCTTTCCAAAATTTTGGAAACATCTCACTCAAAATAGGCTTCGCAGGTGGTCTGGCTAGGCCCTAGACTAAATACACTGAATACACCAGCCTTAGTCAGAAAAAAAACTTCATGAAGACGTCCTCTGACGTACACAACAGTAGTGGGCATATCACAAAAACAAATGTTAGACATTGACATTTTTGGGCATATCCATGTCATCTCATATTTTAAGGGTCTGATTTAATAATTTTGTTGAGATCTCTGACACGTCAGCATGCCCGAGTTAGAAAAAATCAATAAATGTTTTGGTTTATCACGGTTTCAACTTTTTGGAGAAGTACTTTTCTGTTATAAGCAGGCAATATATAAAAAACCGCTTACTACTAAAATAAATTTCTCTGGAAGCTATGTAACCTACATCTTATTGAAAATAAGTTTTTAAACAGTTACCATCTAAGTTTTCCTTTTATATACCTACGTGTATAAATAAATATTGAACTTACTATGACGTTTCAGACTAAAATCGACATCAATTCTCACATTAGTATGAAGCGGTCATTTTGTCATGTGACACATCCTTGGAAGTTGATTGGTTGAAGAGGATATTCCCGCCTTTGCTTTTAATAATGATTTATAAATATTATTTTGGAAGGGGTACACATATATTTCCTATAAAATCTCGAGTTCAGTACATTATGAATTAATAATCTTCCGTGACAGTGTTCGATACATTTTTTTTTATATTGATGACTTTACTATTATACCCCTCATAAAATGTCGTGTAAAATAGATTATTCGTTTTTAATGAAATCAATTTTTATTTGTAAACTAACGATTTTCAGAAGTTTCCTGAGATAATTAAAATATATTTTATATTAATCATTTCGGTTAGCGCGTCAGTGATGACTTTTTTTTGATCCGTTTTTTCTGTGTCTTACTTTAACTACTTTGTTTTATTATTAATTAAATTCTCCAGGTGAAGAACTGTTAAGTAAGAAATTTGGCCGCGAATAATTTCTGATGAATACTATAAGTTAATAATGGGCGAATTAATAAAACGGACACTTTATATATTATACAAAAAAATTGCCGGTCGGTTTGCATAATATAAACTATTTTTAATCACGAAATTATAATTATTAAAAGTATTTTTTAGTATTATATTCGAGGGCATAGATAAACAGTGGTACAAGTTATAATACTAAAAGTATGGAATTATTAGCAAGTACTTCTACAATAGGGCAGTCAAGTTCAGTTTGCGGAATAATTAAATAAGTTTTAATTTACAGTAAATTGACCTTTATAATGAGGTTTTTTTTTTGAAATAGAGATGTGAACATGGAATACGTGTCACATCCAACAAAGCTAAATGCTTGTGCCATGGAAATAAGACTAACTTGCTGGTGTGGAGTGAGGTTCGAACCCGCGACCTTCGGATCACGAGGCGAGAGTCCCAACCATAAGACCAACAAGCTACTTTACTCTAATGAATCAATGCTTTCAAAAATTTATGAAACCTCAGACTCCGTATTCATACTCTCCTTATCGCTTCTGTAATTTTCGACAAGTTTCGACAAATTTCAACAAGTTAAACTTATCGCTTCTGTTATTTCGAGAGGAACAATCCCTCTCATCATAAGGTGTACTTTATAACTATTTATAACTAATTTGTGTACATTACAAAGTTCAATTTAGTGTTCAGTATCATGTTTCACCAAAAAGTAACTGCCATTTAAATAAAAAAAATCAGTTTAATTGCTTTAAATTAAATTCTATTCTGGTATTATAATTGTGTAACGTTAAATCAAAAAGTTTATTCGTGAATATTTCCTTATTTCAAGTGTGAATTATATTTTACTGTGAAATGAATGAAGAAAAGAGAGGAAAGATTTAAGTTGACATTCCGTGCTTATCCATATAAAAAAAATATCGTCAACATATCTCTTCCAGAAAAGTACCTTTTTTAACGTTAAAGATTTGCTGTTGAAAACTTTATTTTCGAGATTGTTCATGAACGCATCAGGGCTGGTCGAATCTAAATCTAAACCCTCTACTTGTTAATAAACTATTCCGTTGTATTGAAAATAATTTTGATTGACAAAGATTAAATAATAAAGATAAATCACTCGCTATCCCGGTAGATGTAGTTTCTAGTTAAGTGGTTAATACAAAGTTGTTTAATTAAAATTAATAATTATGTCTAACCACAGAGTTAAAGCTATAAACATCAAACGATTACGGCCCTCGTAGCCCAGTGGCTTGATGTGATTTACTCAATCCTGGGTGTTTTGTGATGTCTTTCCCTTCTGTAATTGGGTTTCTTGGCCTGTTGAAGCGTAAATAAAAAATACGAATTACAATATTTTTGTTCAATTTAACTTTCACAAAAGATTTGACACTAACACCTACTTTAGACCCCGCCCCTTCATTCTCTCCCGTTAGATTCCTGATTGTTCTTTAGGCTAGTTAGTGCATGCTTGTCTCTGATAAGATTAACACGCATGTGCATTGGTGAAAGTTTAACAATACTATGATTGTGGTGTAGTGTTGGTCCTGACGAGAAAACCGGTAGACCTTAAATCTGGTAGTGATTTGTACTATATCTGTTAATATTTTTGGGTAATATAAAATAATAATATCTTTTCTCAATTCTCATGAATCACAGGATCGGTAGCTCTCACAGTTGAGCGTACTTTAGACGCACCAGATCACTGCTCACTGTCCAGAAACAGTAAACACGAAGCCGAGACTTATTTTTTCCCCGTGGCTCAGCTGTCAGTGTGACAGGCGGCCCCTGAAGGCAGCGGTGTCGGCAGGGCGCCGGCGGGACTCGGACCCCAGACCCACGAGACGCTTATCGCACCGCTTGATCGACTAAATCGTGTTCACTTTCGGGCGAGGCTGAGCCGAATGGCTAAATCCAAAGACATCTCGCCAAATTCTTCTCAAATATATTTCGTACCATCACGAAACGTGCGGATGTACGTGTCATAAATAGATATAAAGTCGAAGTATATTTTAGACGTCTCATAGAGACTAAGCTATTTTTATAAGGGAAAATAGTTATGGAAGGCTCATATACGGCTGGCTTAAGTGATTACTTTACACAATGTAACGTTCACCAATTCCACCCATGATAGGCTACCACGTCTAACACACCTTCATCTCTTTTTCAACATGTGTAAAAAAATTGAAAAAATCGTCCTTAATTATGAAAAAAAGATTTTTATGTTTTTTTTTCATTTAAAACGTAGTTTGTTAAGAATGGAGACATTCTTTCGTCTCCAGGTTGTCTATGGATTTGATCCACAATAATTTACAAGTGATTGCAGCTGTCCTCCTAGAAAACGTTTAAACAAGAACTAGATAAAATTAAATATTCTTCTCATATATATCGTGTATCTTATATTGGCTCTTACAAACCATTATTGAAGAAAAAATAGAAGGCAAATGATGGTGGGGTAGAAAAAAATGTCTCGCTTGCGAAATTTCTAGAAATTGACCGATTTCGGAGTCCATGACTTGTTCCAAGTTTACAAGAATAGACATCTGTTTAGACAAATGGTGGCTCTCTAACTACATACAGCAAAACACCAGGAGAAGAAAAAGTTTTAACCCGCAATCAAAAGAACTTTTACTTCATCAACAATACTCTTCAAGTTCTAGTTCTAATTCTTTGATGTACACTTCTTTTCTAGTTTGTTATTATTTATCAGTCTGTACACAATTCGCTGTCATATATTTTGCAGCGAAATTCGCAGTAAAATAAGACTGAGATACAGGACACTAAAACACTACATTTAATAAAAATTAACCTTGTTAATACTTAATACTCCATTTTCCTACTTCACTATGAATACTTAATTAATAAAAATTAAGACCCCACTTTAAAAATATTGAGGTATCATATTTAGCTGGGAAATCTATATAAACTATTTCATGAGAAGAACTACAGATGTCTCTAGCCCTTCAAATATATGAAAGGTTTCAGATTTTTAACATATGTATATACAACATTCAAAAATGTTATAATGTTTGAATGTTATTACGATGGGTTTGGTATTATTGCATTACGTTAAGTGCCTTAAGCCAGGTCATACAGGTCGTAAGCCCTAAAAAATACTTTAAACACATTTTTCTAATAAATAGCTTCATCTCTGTGAGAATTCTGTAATCTTTCTTAATTGAATTAATTATGTATTATAAATTACAAATATTCATTTGGTCTTTTCGATAAATATTTAACATAAGATAATTCTACGGTCATATAATAATTTTTTGTAGTAGTAAGACGTGTTAATTTATCCGAATCTTAATCATAACATTATTTTTAAATAATGTTTCTAGATTCCCTTTGTCGCGTACTGCATATTATAATAAATTTAAATGATGTGCATTGATACGTATTATATTGTATACACGTAAAAATATGCACCACACATTACTTTTAAAGTGCATCATGTTTCATGTCCTTAGGCCACGCCCTTCGCTGATTGTGATTGGCTGATTGTTTAATGACTAATTAAGTCATCTGCAAGCACTTGACTGGTATCCTCCATTTGGTTTTCAATTTATCAATGTTCAGTAAGCTTACATGCTTAGTGTTCAAATTACACGAAATACGATTTTGTATGAATTCACACTGGTAGATCAATTTGATATATGTTACAATTTGATATAGTTTACTTAAGTACGTATACTAATACAACGATTTATTGGAGATTAATTGAAATTAAATAACTTGTGTACAACGTAAAAATAATAGCTATATTGTCAACTTACATTTGTGGGGAATATCCAAATATCAAATATGCATTAATGCAGTCATCGAGGATTACCAATTAATAATATACTGAATTCGAGATTTTAAAGGCCAAGTAGTCTGTTAATTTATAGGAGACAAGATTTTGGAAGGGATAGATACTCTAGAATTCAGTACATTTTAATTTAGTATTCCTCGGTGACGGCATTTAAAATATTTTTTTTATTTTTTAGATATTGCTGCCTTTGCTTTTACATCTCCATGTGATAGATAGGTCTCTGCAAATGCTATCGTCTCATGTAAATGCAATCGCTTTTACTCGAATAGAACTTTGAAAGAACTGGGATGTGTTGAAATTTTAGAATGAATAGAAGATCATTTTTCACTTATATTATAAGTTGAATGTTAGGACAGGCTGTTCTGTGAAAAAAAAACATTTTTATAATTATTTCAGCATAAAACTCAATTTTTAAATTTGTAACAAATTGGAATGAAATCTTTTATTTACAAAAAATGTACGATTGGAACAAAACAGCTATCGGTATATGCGAAACACCAAACTTCCGGATGTTGTAATCTGTTTCGATTTTCTGAGACCTTCTCGGCATCCAGGGGCACCATTTGAGAAAACTTGATCTCGATTTTGGTCCTGATTTTGGTGTAAGCATGTTCATAATATCAATCTCGTCAGACACCCTTTGTCTCTCGGTACGAGAGCTGGCAAAACATACTGATCGTACATTACAATCTTGTCAAGATAGTCTGAAACGGTAGTAATTGCATGTAGTTGAAGTCGTTTAAACATTCTACATGAATGTGGAATTGACTGGATTATTCTGAAACTTTCGAGACCGTTAGCTTTCGTGCGGTGGTTAGAAGTATGGCCTGCTTGTTTGTGATCCAGTGACAGTAAATCAATAAAGTACCTACCGGCAGGCAAGAAATTTTCTAGTGCGAACCTGAGCGATTTATGCAACGTGCATCAGTGTATAAGATACAGGCTCAGATTATATATGTGTCCAGTGAATTTTTAAAAATAATTTGTAAATTGTGAATTAATTATCAGTGTTTTATTTGCCTACCACAACCACGATCCTGTATTATACAACATATATTATATAATACCTATCCTCAAAATTATCGCTTGATTGACAAGTATTTTGGTGCTGTTAATTTTATTATTCTAGTTTGAAGATTTTCGTTCTGGTCTATCTATGTACGTAGGTTTTAGAGACGTAACACATTTTTCATTAAAAAGATTTTGTTGAAATTACTGTTTTCACTGATTTATGGTCATTGTTTTGTCGATTTGTCTATGGTGACAGTAAGAGCTGTCAAATAAGATATTACTAATATAGAATATTGGAAACTCGTTTTTTAGTGAGAGATATTGGTTTGTTTTGAATGTATAGGTCTAATGTCTTATTTTATGTGTTATGTATAGGAAAAGTGTCGCATGAAGGCTGTTGCTTTAATCGTTAAACGACGCGTAAATAAGGTGAGCGAGAATAATTAATATTGCATGTTGCCATTAAAAGCATTTACAATTGAGCAGCCAATCAGTCACTTAGATTGCAGGTACTAATTAGACAAGCTGTTGAGAGAACAGAACGCACGTTACTTTTCTGCGTCATACATTGCGGTTATACTTTATATATATATTATATAATAATATAAATATTATAATCTATATAATATATATATATCTATATATATCTATACTATATATATATCTCTATATCTATATATATTATATATATCTATATTGTCTACTATTATATTTTATTTATTTAAAAAAATCCTTGTTTACAAATAAATACTAATTTAACAATAAAACATAAGATAAAACATAAGATAAATTACACATTTTTTGTTTTGTTTAATTTGTGGATTATGCCACTCTACTAGGCTACGCCTGTCCCAGAGTGGCGTTATAGAATACAATTGTAATATTTTTTCGAGTTCGCCAGTAGTATTTATTTTCATAAGGTAGTTATTATGTATCTACAGAGTATCAAGTGGAATGTTAGTGAAAGTTGAGTTAGTCATAAGTCCAAGTGTAAATATGTGTAGAATAATTGTTTAATGTAAAAAGGGTTAAAGTTTTGTTTAAGATTATTTTTTATTTTCCTTAATTAATTAATTAATTTATATAGGTATATATTTTTATTTGAAGACATTATTATGCAATTACAGTAAGTAAATTTTCAGTTGCTCTTCTACCTTTGGAGGTAAGCCAGTTGTTTGCTAAAGCTTTTATTTTATTAATTGAGTATATTCTGATTTCCGGGAAGTCTGTTTTAAATATGTTAAATATTTTAGGCCCTATGTATGAGTAATTTTTCTGTCCATGTGTTGTCTTAGTTTTTGGTATTTCGTCAAGGTTTCGTAATGCTTGTCTAGTATTATGTGAATGCGAGTTACTGGTTGCTGTTAGGTGGTTTGTGTTTTTAATGTAGAAGATGAGGGTAGACTTAACGAACAGCTGTCTAACGTCCAGTACATTAAATTCTCTGAATAGTCTGTCTGATTGGTATGTGAATGGTTTCTTATTAATGACTCGGAGCAAGGTTTTTTGTGCCGTTATAGCTGGTTTTAATGTGGTTTTGTAAGTACCTCCCCAACTTGGAATCGCATAGTTCAAAAATGACTGGGCAAGAGCATAATAGATAGTTTTGAGTTGCTGTTTATTAAAAATATTACGTATGGATTTAAAAAGGTAAATGAGTTTTAAAAGTTTTCCCGATAATAGTTCAATGTGAAGTTTCCAGTTTAGGTGCCTGTCTATTATGATTCCCAAGTATTTCACACTATCTGCATTTTCCAAGGGGGTGCAATCACAGTTTTGGTGTTGGCAATCATGCATAGTCAATTTTAAATCGCTAGATGGCTGCCCTCTTTTATCTATGCTGAATGTCAAATACTTAGTTTTTTTGAGATTGACTGTTAGCAAATTATTTTCCAGCCAGTGTTTTACTATGTTGCAACCCAGTTCAGCTGCTTTGAAAACAAGATCCCATGATGAAGCGTGGAACAGGAGTATTGTATCGTCTGCAAAAGTAACTACTTTCCCCCCCGTTGTTAGCTTGCATAAATCGTTTATGTATAGGAGGAATAAAACAGGTCCTAGTGTACTTCCTTGAGGGACTCCGTATTTGATGTAATGTTCGTCACTTTTAGTTTTGTCAAGTTGTGTAAATTGTGTTCTGTCTGTAAGGTAAGTTTTGAACCAGTTGTAACTTGCTTCCGAAAGTCCAGTCTGTTTTAGTTTGTGAAGCATTTTTTCATGTGAAACTGTGTCAAAAGCTTTCGTCAAGTCTAGTGCTATTGCTATACATTTTTTATTATTGTCAAGTTTGTCTGAAATATAACCAATAACTTCCTGTATTGCTTCTTGTGTACCCCGATTTTTTCTAAATCCAAACTGGTTGTTGGCTAAAATTTGATATTTTTCTAAAAAGTTGGTGAATTGATTACAAACACATTTCTCTAGCAGCTTAGATAGTAAATTTAGGATGGATATAGGTCGGTAGTTATTTGGATCGTCTTTATTGCCAGCTTTATGTACGGGTGTGATTTTAGCCGTTTTTAGTTGGGACGGGAAAATACCTTTTGTGATGCTTAAATTAAATATATGAACTATAGGTTTTAGTAATATTTCTTTGAACGATTTAATTACTCTAGCGGATATTCCGTCCGGGCCTGGAGAGCAGTCTATGTTCAGGTCATCTACTATTTTTTCCACATCTTTGTAACAGATAGGGGAGATCTCAAATTTGGGGAGATGGGGTCCGTTAGTTTTTATATTATTATAGTGTGACTGCTGTTTGTATTTATTTAATACTTTACGCGCTAGTGTTTCACCAATTGTGGAGAAGTGAAGGTTTAGTTTATCTGCTATTTCTTTCTTATCAGTGATGGTAGTGTTGTTGTGTACCAAAGTATTAATGTTACTTTTTTTATGTGTTTCAATACCATTTAATTCTTTTACGACATTCCATATGTTTTTAGTATTATTGTTTTGTTCGATTTTTTGTTTGTAGTGTTGTTCTTTCCTTTTTTTTATTATGTTGTTACATATATTACGGTATCTTTTATAATACTGATATAGTGAATGGTTGAATGGATGTTTTTTTACTTGTTGATGAAGTTGGTCACGTTTGTGAGTGCATTTTATTATATTCGGTGTTATCCAGGGTTTTATACATTTATTTATTTTTCTTACATAAGAGGTAGTATTTTTTTCAATATGTTTATTAAGAGTGTTTAAGAATCTAGATAAAGCTACATCCGTTTGTTTTTCTTTTAATACGTCTATCCAGCTTTCTGTAATTAGATCAGTTTTAAGTTCTTCGAAGTTTATTTGTTGGGTTTTTGTTAGATGTTGCTTACGTTGTAGTTTTGTGGTATTGCCGTGTAGCCCTAGCACAGTGCTGTAATGGTCGGTAATTGTTGATTTAATGACAGCAGTCTGTATGCTTAGTTTTGATTTTACATATATGTGGTCAAGACAAGAACCTGACTCTCTGTTTTCCCGTGTTGCTACGCTTATTGTTTCAAGATAGCCATATGCTGACATTAGACACTCGTATTCGTGTGCTTGTTTGTGTTTGAGACCAATAGTGTTGATATTGATGTCACCCGCTATAATACAAGTCTGATAAATGTTAATGTTATGTATGTTTTCTTCTAGTGAGTTAATAAATTCCGTAATACATGCGTTGCTAGGCGATCTGTAGATAGCTAGTATTGCAAGGGTGTTGTTAATTATTATTTTTAAACAATTTGCATGTAATAAGGTAGGTTCATAGATAGTGACGTTTTTTACTTGTTTATTTATATATACAACATATATATTATATATATTAATATATATATATTATAAAGAATAAATAAAATTAATAAAAGTAACACGCTGTGCGCGAAACACAGAGGTCCGTGGTTCGAATCCAGGTTCCAGCATTTAATTTTTCAGTTTTATTATTTGATATTTGTGTGTTTCTCTTTATTTCATTTATTTATTTCGTATTAAATATTACGGGACTTGTTTCCTTAAATAAATTTAAAATATGTTTAATAATATATATACTTTATTTGCAGTTTAGCAAAGAATACTTCCATTGTTCGGAAATCGACTAGCGAGAAGACGTCAAAGCTTCGTTTGATATTCTCGTAAACAGTCGATTACTTCCCGAATAAAAATGGAATAATATAAATAAGTGAATTAATAATTCAAAGAGAAACATATAACTATCAAATATTGACGACTTGTTAAGTTGCTGGGATAGTGAAATTGGTAACACGCTGTGTGCGAAACACAGAGGTCCGTGGTTCGAATCCAGGTTCCAGCATTTAATTTTTCAGTTTTATTATTTGATATTTGTGTGTTTCTCTTTATTTCATTTATTTATTTCGCAATCATGCCAGTGTATTTAATGGCAGCATTAAAAGAATCAGACAGAAGACCGCTTCCGTATAAGGTACTCACCTAACAGATTGTATGGTAAATGAAGCAATTTGTCGCGCAATTATTAAAAAAGATAAAAAAATATAGTTCTACCATGAGTGCATATATATATAATATACATGCGATTTGAAAATTTGGAGCTGGCAAATCTACGGACTACAGAACCATCCAAAGGATGATGCTGACGTGATTGGTTGGCAGGGAAGCGACTATTTGCACTCGATACTGTCTATACGGTGAAATTTTTTGTCATTATTTCTCATTTCATTTATTTTGCTTTGACTCCATTACATTTTACTTATCTATCTTTTCTTTTTCGTTTAGGCTTCATTCTTATCTTGATATTCAACTTACCTTAACTGTAATACGCTCATTCTTCTTATACCGATTTCTGCTTATTTAAAAAAAATAGTTATTCATATTATTTAATTTTCTATTAATACTTTTTAGACTTTCTAACATTTCTAATTTATCTAACTGTAATCATTATATCGTCGCTGTATATATATTAAATCCTATGTGCCGTTTATTACATTCTGAGATACACTAATCAATTTGACAATTTCTCTTATAAATAATGGACATATACTAAAAAAATAGTGCCGTTCCTCTGGAAGGTCTGCCTAGTAATTATTTAAAATATTTTTTATAAATCTAGTCTGTGTAATTATTTAATAAAACAGTTTTTATTCGCTTATCTCAGAATATACTAAACGTTGCATAGGATTTATAATATATACAGCAACGATATGTTATTTGTTTGTAAAATTTCTAAACCCTTGATAAAATAAAAATAATGGATTTCCAAAAGATGATAAAAAAATTCAACATAGTTATCGCTATTTAAAAATATTAAGTGTTTTTTAATTCTATTATGAAAAATTCTATTATCTTTTAAATTTATTTTCATGTTAAGTAGGTATTTTATTATTATTCATTTTCCATATATAACTTTTTAATATTTTGATTATCTGCACTTCGATTTATAAATTTAATTTTGTTTGTATACATTTGTTATCCTGACGAAGGGATCATGGGCTCTGAAGCATGTCGAATTTTTTTCAACAAAAAAGTGGTGTAAACAAAGTTTATTTCTATAAATTATGATAAAAAAATTTTTTTTCTTATACTTTTTATTTAACAAATTAACTTTTTAGTATTACAAATTACAACCATTATTATTATTATTAACTGCAATTTGTTTGATAATTTTAAACACAATGTTAACGTTATTAACAGGAAAGATATCATTAACCAATTTTCTCATATAAATTAGTTTTTTATTAGAAAACAGTCAATATTAACAAAGATTTTTTTTTAGCTGGATCACTATTCTATAATTCGCACTAATTAAGCGTTGGCTAGAAAGTTCCACTCATCTCAGGTAATACTTTGCACGCCATCGTCTATGCTTCATTTCTGAGGGTCCGATGCTTGGCAGGAAACCCGCTTGCACAGCGCAGGTGTAAGTTAAGTTAACTAACTAACTAACTTACCATCACGCCGTTTCCCCGTGGGGGCAGGCAGAGAGGATAAAGTGCTATATTCTTCTGTCCTGACATACAACTTTCGCTTCGTCTACATTCATACATCTTCGCATGCAAGCTCGACGGTTGTTCAATCTTCTAACAGGACCATCTTCCAGTATCTGGTTAATCTGGTCATGCCACGTCTTCCGTGGTCGCCCTCTCTTTGTGACATTTTTCTCGATTTTCTTGTCACATTGTGTTTAGTTTAACGGCGATTATTATGCACAAGTATTATTTGGCCTGTTGGGTTCCTATTTAAAGTGCACTTTGACACCCTAATGCACAAACTGGCTGCATTAGTTTAAGAAAGTTTCACTGAAAGAAAGTTTATTCTTTTGGGGTAAGTTGTTTCCAAAACATTTGAATGAAGTAGTGTTATTAAAATAAATACGATACTATAAAATACCATTAATAAATTCAAACAGATTCTGAATGATTCTTATTCTATCGTTCGGTCTTATTCTATTAGATTTCAATAAGGTGTAAGTGAGACTATTTCCTTACACGTCATCTACCCCATCTGATAACACGCCCCATCCAGGATCAATTTCTGCAGGTGGCAGATCAGTAGGCTGTATCATATTTCACTTCACGTAGACACGCCAGCCTATAAGAAGTCTATAATATGGTATTATGTAAACACGCATTACGACAGATGAGCGCGCAATTGTGTAATTTTTTTCTTCAAATTCTCATGATAGTTTTTATACTTCATCTCATATCCCCATTAAGTAATAGGTACCTATTCAGGGAAGATATTAAAATTAAAGTATATAGATAAAATACATTTTTTACAGGATTGTTATTTGTAGAGCATGACTATTCATCAAACTTTGGTCGGCAACTGAAGCTAATTGGCCGTATATTGGATTAGGTCACGCTCTCTCTCTAAACGCGTTTGTGCGCAGGTTAGTTCACCCGCATTCTTACAGCGGTCGTACTGTACTGCTAAGGTAGTGTTTGATTCTTTGCTTGGATATCCCATTAGTCACAATAACAAGTCAAAAATTGAATGTTAAAATACCAAAGATGCTACTTTCCTCGTCTGGTTCACACTAAAAAGAGCGTCAATTGGGCCAATATACGATGGGAGTATACAGGTGATTAAATAATATATTTGGGGGAACATTTGATAGATGTCGTCCTAAAAGGTGGGTATGTCAATTTTAGATTTTTTATTATTACTGATAAGATACAGATCAAAAGTTGAAATAAAAATCAAGTTGGAAGTTGGTGTGCTGAAATTGGCTGAATAGAATATCTTCTAGGCTAATGCTTGGTTATTATTTATATTCTTGTATTCCACGAAGTATTCAAATACATACCGATCAAGAATAGTGGAGGAAGACTCTTGAGGAGGTTACCACCCCCCAGAGGTTGGAGAGCCGATTTTTATGGTGATATTCCATTTTTACCATATATCATTTTTCTTATATGCTATCGACTTACCCGACCACACTGTATAAGGATATTAATATACGTTAATAACAATTAATAAGATGAAAAGTCTACTCTGTAATAACGATTTAAACTTGAAGCTCAGACAAAGGTTGATCAAATGCTTTGTATGGTCTGTTCTACTTTACGGTGTTGAAGCATGGACGCTGAAGGTGAATACTCTAAATCACCTAGAGGCGTTCGAAATGTGGATACATCGTAAAATGTTAAGAATATCTTGGACTGACATGACTAGTAATATTGAAGTTTTACGTAGAGCAAATACAAACAGACAGTTACTCAACACAGTAAAGCTCCGTAAAATTTCATACTTTGGTGATGTAATGAGAGGCGAAAAGTACTTCATTCTTCAGCACGTCATGAAGGGGAAGATTGAGGGTCGCAGAGGGGTCGGAAGGGGCGGCATTCCTGGCTTCGAAACATCCGAGAGTGGACCGGGATAAGAAGCGTGGAAGAGCTGTTCCGCACTGCCCTGGACAGGGAATCTTTCTCCCAGATGATCGCCGACGTCGGGGGGACCCGACAGGGCACATGAAAAAGAAGAATGACAATTAGATTTTATTTAAAATATACACATATATGAGCAAATTATTCACTCTAGGACCATCTTTTAGGGTCATTAATGACTTGTTGATGGTCAGTTTGTTAAAAAAATAAATAAAGAAAAATCATTAGAATGGATTGTCTTGAATGTCTTAGAGTATCAGGACGCCCACCGCATTCCCAGGGTCGTATTATGAGCAAAAGCTGACATATCAACTCTACTCATACGTCGCCAGGTTGACAATTTTATACTATAAAAGGCCATCTCCGTGTCACGTTGTGTAAAGGGCGACGCGACCCAGAGAGGTCACTCATTGTACTTCTCCCACACAGAAATAAACATTTATTTAAGTAGTTTCAAATATTATAAGTTAAATGAGACATACATATAAGGTAACAATAGAGA
Source organism: Agrypnia vestita (assembly GCA_016648135.1). NCBI lineage: Eukaryota > Metazoa > Arthropoda > Insecta > Trichoptera > Phryganeidae > Agrypnia > Agrypnia vestita. The sequence goes on along the minus strand of JADDOH010006290.1, from coordinate 72,748 downwards.
AAAATACTAATAATAGCAAAATGACGTAAGGTATAGGAAAATAAAAGCTTAAGGTAATATAAAAAAACAAAATAAATAAAGCTAAATTATCAAATAAGAAATCAAGTATGGAGTATATATACAAAATACGAACATTCCAAAATAATATTCCAAAATACGAACAGTTTAAGAAAGAAGTCAAATCCTTGATTTTGTACAACGATGTATTGGAACATTGCCCACATGTCTCAAATCGTTTTTGTATATTAAAGACTACACTTCTAAATGGTTTCTACTATTGTACTTTAATTTGGCTTGTTGATACTCCTCCATATAAATAAATCATTATTATATATCTACTGTATAAATAAATAAAAATAAATAAATATGTGCCTAAGGGCCAATCGAAGGGAAAAACAAGAAAACCAAAAGAAAGGATGCAGAGTTAGGGCGGGAAAGGGAGACAATGAACGAAGATATAAGGACCCACTCCCTAGACGGGAAGGACTATGAGGAACATCAGTAACCAGAAGCAGGACTAGTTTGGACTCCCGGCCTCCTGACCTATGAATATGAATCACCGCTAATAAAATGGCTAATAATACCACAAATTCCAACACAGACGAAATGGAGCGTGAGCAAATCTGTTAACCCACATCTTACGTGTGTTGCAACTAATCTGGCGGAAAACGCGTTGACATTATAGGTTAGGTTAGCCATCACGGCTGATTGGTCCGCACAGAGTCTGCTCGACTTGATTGCAACAGATGCTGGGAGGTCTAATGAAGCGGGAAAAATGCGAAGAATTCAGTGACGAGATTGACTTTGCACTCGGCGAGAAAACAAGGACTGTAGTCAAACAACTGTGTATTTTTAAACATATAAATGGTCTAGTACCAATTTTACAGGGTGAAGTCCATTTATGATAGAGTAAAGAATGAACAAATTAGATAATAATGTAAAGTTGATCTTAGCATATTAGAAAGGTTCTCGCCCTTTCCCGAATATCATAATAGTTACTCCAGTATCAGATGGTACCTATCAGCAAAGCAAAGCATGAATTCAGTGTGAACATTTTTGAAATAAATTTTAATTTAATAGACGTTACTCAAAAACAAAGGGATACTCGTAATTTTGATTTTACATTTACTACCTTTCGACCGTTATTATGTTTCCAATTTTTCATTCTTTTTAGCATTTTTTATAATCTAAAATATTGTCTTGAAAAATCGAAGAGAATGGCGCATAATCGAAGGTCTGGAAGAAATTATATGAAAAAATTCGCTAGAAGTTTCTAAAACTCAAGTTTACATACATTTTTATTTATTGAGACAATCCCACTGAAAAAATACTAGCGAAAACGAAGACTAGTGCGAATTATAAGCGACCAGCTAAAATAAACGAGAGTACCTACACACCGCAAATATGATAGTAAAATAAGTGCGATCACAGATCTGCGAATATTCTAGAAAACTTAATTAAGTGTCCCACAGACATGTGGAAGTCTCTCGATAGTGACATTTAGTGCAAAAATCAAATTTCTGTCCAGTGACTTTGTGCATAAAATAAAACTTTATTTTATTTCAAGTGTACTATTTGTCTCCCACCCTTGCGATCCCGTGAAGTTATTAAATTTATAAACTTGCTGTTATCGGTGAATTTCCGCCGGTATGGCCGCGACATGCGTGACCCGTTATGTGACGCATGTTCGTCCCCTTCTGTGGTTGATGGCTTAAGGAGCCATTGCCTCGAAGCGTCAGGGTACACAGTGGCTAATTATAATCAGTAAACATGGATTCATAAAAAAAATTAATTAATCAATTAGAAAGACATACAGAAAAATCTAATTCACGAAAAAATATAAGGTTACTACTGGGATTCGAACCCAGGTCACCTCCTTTCCGGGGCCGGTGCTCTGCTATAGTAACCCTCTATGTTTCCGTGAATATATCGATCTTATATGTAGTTCTTATTTTTTAGTGGTCAGAGCACCGGCCATGGAAAGGAGGTGACCTGGGTTCGAATCCCAGTAGTAACCTAATATTTTTTCGTGAATTAGATTTTTCTGTATGTCTTTCTAATTGATTAATTAATTTGATTTAAAAAATTTCACAGAACTCTGTTCTGAAAAATTACAACTTCACAAATATGAATGTGTTCTTGAATATATATAGATTCATAACTTTAAGATTATCTTTAACTTATGGATAAAACGTATGGACTTAAAATGGATGGACGCACCATAGTGGCTAACAGTGAAGCTGATCTTCAATGCCTAGTGTCCATGATGTCCGATATACCTATACATGCAGAGTGAACTTATGATGACTGTCAGCGAATCAAAAGTGATGGTGTTCGAGAGAAAAGAAATAATGACTAAGTGTGATGTAATTGTAAGCCACAAATGCTTAGAACAATGAATAAGTTTAATGTTTGAATAAGTGCATTTGGGAAGTATGTTTAGTAGAGTAGAGACGGCAAGGCTGAGAACGATATTGAAAGGAGAGTGACTGCGGGTAACAAAGCAAATGGCGCTCTGATTGCCATTACGGCCATTCAAAAGAAGCAAGACTGGCGTTCTAGTGCCAACTCTGATGTATGGAAATGACTTGGCAAATGAATTGGCAAAAAAAGAATGAAAGTAGACTGAGTTTGGTGGAAATGCGATCACTAAGGCGCTTGTGTGGAAAATATTTGGTCGATAGAGTGAGAAATTAACAAATTAGAGTATTGAAATTAGAAAATTGTAATGCTAGTTGAAGTGGTGTAGACACAATAAAGAAAGTAGTACTGAGATGGTTTGGTCATGAGAAACATGAGAAAAAATTGGTTATGAGGTATGAACAAGGAAAGGATGGTCAAGAAAATATATAAGGCGAGTATTGAAGGCAAGAGAAATTAATTAATTAAAAGGCTCAACAACTGTAGAGCTTGCATGAGAAGATGTATGAATGCAGCCGAAGCAAAAGTGGTGTACCAAGATAGAAGAATATGGCTCTCTGCCTAGACCTGCGGAGAAACAGCGTGATGGTTAGTTAGTTAGTTAGCACAATGAAAATAATTTAAAAAGGTTCGCTCATGTTTTATTATATTGAACGAATGAATGAGGAAAATATAGTACATAAGTAATGTATGACGCAAGTGTTGATAGCGTCAGATATAAAGGACGGCAGTGGAAGAGTTAGCATGTCCATGTTAACCAGATACTGGAAAATAGCTTTTGACACTTGTAAAAGTCGACGAGTTTGTATTCTAGGATATACAGTTGTGTGTGAGGCGATAGTTTTGTGTCAGGACAGAAGAGTGTGTCGCTCTATGCCTAAAGAGTGGGTTAAAAATTCTCAGTCAAGTCATAGCATTAATTTTTTGGTAGACCATTGGGAGAATTTGATCAGGTATAGTAAGATGCTTGTTGGTCTAAAAAAGAGAAGCAAAAAGGGGCGGAGACCTACCCTATCCCGGAACTGTTATGAAAGTTTCTACTTCCTTATCAGTTCCTCTCAGCAAATCATCCCGTGAGTTTATTATTGATCAAAGTTTTACTTCCATTTTCCATTCCTTTCTGCATCTGTTGGGTTTCAAGTTTATTTAAGGGGGGGGTAAGGTTAATTCGTACAAAAAAAGGCATGTTTTTGTGAATTTTTTGTGACAACACAGTTAAAATTTCTTTATTAAAACCAATGGTACATTAAAGTATGACATTTGAAAAATATTGTGCAAAATTTTCAAGACGAAATATTAAAAAATACGGCAATGGCAGCAATTATTCGGACGTGTCTCGGAAAAAAGTAGAATTGCGGTGTCCATCGTAACTTGGTGCTAGATCATCTGAAATCAAAAAATCAAAATTCATTCGATAGATAATAGGCTTTCCCAGGTAACGCGGGGAGGGTTTTTTGAAATTTCAATTTTTCAATTTTTTGGAACACTTTGAAGGGAAAAACGCGATTTTTTGCGAAAAATATCGACTAATTTGTTATTAAAAAATAAAAATTAATAACAATTTTGAAAAAAAGTCTCCAGCGTTACCTCGTAAATTATGTACAGAAATAGTGTTCAAAATTTCAAAAGGATCGGTGCAGTAGTTTTGAAGTTATGATGGACACCGACTTTGAAAACGTGAGATGTGGGGAAAACGTTTTAAAGCTTTGCACACTGTAAAATTCAAAATAAAACTCAACACTTATTTTATACTTACACATAATCGTCGATGCCATGTTCACACAGCAAAGAGCTTTAGTCATCAGCATCTTTTTGTCCTTGTCTAAGCAAAACTCTTCTAATACAATAGCACGTACCCAGTATACCCAGCTGCCCGAGCAGGTATAGAAAATCAGTCTGATATCGCTCAAATGTTCATAATTTCGTCAATTTTGCTCAGATTAACTTGAAATTTTGACACAATATTCTTGCGATGTTATGCATTCATTTAAAAAATTAAAAATAAAATGCAAAAAAAAATAATTAAAAACCTTACCCCCCCTTACCCTTAATAAAAAGAATAATGTACATATCATCAACAATCAAATAAAAAAATAAATAAAAACAATACCTTGATATCTTATAATACGTGTACGTCTACGTGCTACTCGATAGCCCAACAGAGAAGCAGTATAGGCGACCATAGTATTCACAGCCAGTTCCAGAAGGGGAGAAAGGACGTCACAAATATATGTTGGTCTAGTGGCTAATCCACGGTCGGGGATTCCGTGTACGCATATATCTTTACGCTATAGTTATAAAGTTATAATTAGAAACGTAGTTATTTGGGATCGATAAAATTAGCTTTATTTTTGTAAGCCATTTTGCTTAATTTGTTTTAATATAATCACATTTTTTCATCTTGTGTAGTTATGATCTGTGGATTTTTCTTTCGGTCATCAGTCATCACGGACGGCGCTTCAAGAATCTCCAGGTCCATCTCTTGTTTGTGAGACTCGGTATATGACCAAAACCACTCCACTTTATTATTAGCTTGGTGATCGATTGCATAACTAGAGCGATTAGACATATTTAAGGCGTCAAAGTTTTCGCGAATATGCTCAATGCTAGAGCAGCTACATTGGCTTCGCCTGCCGGAAGGTATAAATTTTAAACTCTCTCTAATGGTGTACAAAACTCTTCAAAAAAAATGCACCACAATATTTGATGAACCTTTATATCCCGGACAATATCATTGGAAGGCTCACACTGAGGTCAGCTGAATCGGAGGCACTCTGTAAGCTGGTACTACCAAGGAAACCTGGAGCCACCAAATGAAGAAAGTGCTATTAGGGTTGCAGGCCCAGCTAGCCGGAATCAGCTGCCTGCAATGTTGCGGTCATGGCAAATCAAGAATCTTTCAAGAAGAAAACTCACTTCTTCAAGATATCACATCTCTAAAGCGCCCTTGAAGCGTCTTTCATGCAAAAACGGCGATACAAAAATTATACTAAAAACTAAATGCTAAAAAACATAAACATAATATTTTTCTTTTTTACTTTCCGTATATTTGATTGGACTAGTCCAATCAAATATACGGAAGGTTCCCGTAATTTATTATTATCATAAAATTAGCACATTGCGTGAGTTGGTGAACTTTACATTGTGCAGAGTAGTAAGCCCTGGGCCATCGAATAAGAGACTTCCATACACGTTTCTCATACAAATAGCTTCGACTCTGTGAGACTTCTATAATTATTTTTAATTTGAAAAACATTAAATTTGCTATCTGTAAGTAAGTTTAATGATATTTTCATATTTTATTACCTATGTTTCAAGAGAAACAGAATCTCTCATCAACAGGTGACGTATTTAAACAAATACTCTAAAATAAAGAATTTTTACATTGATTAGGTTCAAATGCAAATAATTAATTGGGAGTGTTATGAGCTAACAAAATGAGCTCAAACCACCGACCACCAGGTTCGAGCCCCATTCCAGGACACCAGCAAGTTAGTCCTATTTTCAAAGCACTGGCTTTTAGCTTAGTTTAAAAATAGCAAGAAAATTGATGCGTCACATATTCTTTAGAAGAAAAATCCTTTTAATTTTTTCGCCAAATATATTTTCCTACTCTCTTGATTATTTGTTTAGGGGAGGGGGTGTGACATAAACTGTTTACACGTAGCATTAAATAACACAGCGTTATCTGAAGTATGTAGGTGTAACGATTTCTTTGCCCACTTATCCAAATGATCCAGTTGTTCGTTGAGTCTGAACGGGCTACTGACAAGCGACAGCCAATATCCGTAGATCAACATTGCGTGAAATTGTATCGAAAGGTACTGTTAAAATACCAGGAAACTAATTGATCAAATGTTCTGACACATTAACTCATAACTGACAATAAAACGCCTTTTTGATCGAAGATTAATATGGTTTGTTAGGTTTTCTGCATATTTTTATCAATTTATTTTTTGTAAAAAAATATATATTTTGTAAAAAACAATTTAATTTGAGTCAAGCGCTTATATAAATTTCTCAGATTATTGAATCCAATCCGCTATACCAGAACTACCAGAACTTTTAAAAAGGTAAGGTTGTTATTATGGTCGTTGGAAATATTTATGTGTTGAATAAAACGGATATATATACGATACGAATACGGATACGAAGCGTATATTTTACTAGGAAGCAAATCTCGACGTTTCGCTGAAGTCTTATTCAGCGTCATCAGGAGAGCGTCCTTTCACGGTGGAGGTGTAGGCCGAACTGATTATTTCAGCCGAGGTCGTAAATTATATGCACTTTCTTATGGAGTGTTCACTTTACGATCACGATTGAGGAGCATTCTACATAGGACAAACCAAACGTTTGAAGGAACATATTGGGGCAATTAAAAATAATAACTCCAATAAATATACGGTTCGTATGAAATTAAATATAGTTAAAAAATACCTATTCAGCAACATTCATCACTGCAACATGGATTTACGACTAGCAGATCAACTCAAACTAACTTTCTGTTTAACTATTCGTTTTACAAGCGGATGTTCCGGATACTTTCAAAGATCGACACTATCTCGATTGTTACACTGATTTCTTCAAGGCGTTCGATCGAGTCTCACTTAAGCTACCAGATGGCGCCAATAATCATATATTTAATTTATTATTATTATTATTAAATTTAAAAAGTATTAGTTTTTTTTATTACAATATATGTAATCTACTTACTTATTACTTAATTGTGTTTACATTTTATAATACAATTCTTTAGAATATTTCTTTAATAATAGAATGTTTTAAATTTAATGTTATTTATACAGCATACTATTATTATCTTTGCTTAAAATTCTCCATTATTTTTCTCTTTAGTATATTAATTTTTAATATTTTTGCTTATTATCAATTTATTTTACTCTTGTCTCACATAATCGCATGTTATGATTATCGCATATTAGTTACTTTTTTTTCTTCTTTTATATAGGTACATAGTATCTACTACTTACTAATTAATATATTTAAAATATAATGATACTCCTCTCCTACTCACGAGTTACATTACTCACGTAGAAGAGAAATACCATTGTAAAATCTTTCACTACCTTCTATCTTTATTCTTAAAAAAAAATCTACCTACTTATCTATTAAAAAAAATGAGTCTAAAGAGGTAATAAAATGCACAACTCTCTTTGCAAAAATGTCCTTCACTAACGCTATCATGACCATCGCTACGCTAGATGTCGCTGTTCTCCCAGCCTCAACTCGCGGCCGAGATGTGCAGTAAAAGTAAATATCACTTGTAATAATTTACCTTCATACGGAACACGTCACACGATCCCTGTTTGGAAAGTCGGTGTGTTTTAATTAGCCGGGATGCTAATGAGGGGCGCGTCTCTGACGGGTCAGGCAGAGGAGTCCGCCGGCACGTCCCCCGCTTGAATGGTCATCCATCATCCGCCTGTCAGGGAACACGGCGTCCGAGCTGGCCCAGTGACAGCAGCGCGCCGGGCTGGAGGGCTCTGATGCTGCGCCGACAGCCTGGATATCCCTACAAAATTGTGCTTGGATATTATAATATGACGACTACACATTATGATCAAAATTATTTTTTTTAAATTTATTTAATTGATAATATATATATAATATTTTATGAGAATGATACCTAGAAAATGTTTATAATTCAATTTTTTTTATATGTTATACCTCACAAAAAAGAATTATGATTCTTGTGTCTGGTGAGAGATAATCACTTACAATCATATAGGTAGTTTAACCTAATTTAATAAACAATGAAAATTAGGTAATATACTATTTTCAAAAATCTTAATTAATAATACAATATATGGAATAAGCAGTCAAATAAATAATAATATAGAAAGTCTTTTTTTATTTATTTTTTTACATATTATATTTACTGGATTTGATCCATAGAGGGAAGATAAATTAATTATGGATAAATTAGAAAAGTCTCACAGAGACGACGCTATTTATATGTGATAAAAGCGGATGTCTTATACGATGGCTCAGTGCTTACAACGTGTATGAGCTGGCTTAAGTGATCACTCTTCACAATGCAACGTTCACCGATTCCATCGTTAGGACGTTCACACATTATCAAATTTTTTAACGTACTATATATATGTTTGAATCGAAAACACTTCATACATATATTGCACTGGGCTCTGCTAGAGCTCTCTATATCTCTAACGTTGCATTGTGTAGAGTGATTATTTAAACCAGCTCATACAGGTTGTAAGCGATGAGCCATCGTATAAGAGACGTTCATCCACTTCTCTCATTTATAAATAGCTTCGTCTCTGTGAGAATTCTATAATTTATCCTTAATTAATTTGAATTTTATTTATTTATGAATAACATACGCTCTGAATTGGAAATATAAAACAAATTATTAAATCAATTTTTGGTGTTTATAGCGCTAACTTTGTGATTGGACATAATTATTAATTTTTTTTATTTAGAAACTTTGTAAAAACCACTTGGAATAACTTTAATCAAGACGGACGCCTAATAACTATCCATTATATAATATGCATATCAATGTGCATTCTGACGAAGATACAGTGGGTATCGTAACCAGTATACTCCAAGTGGTTTATGCATAGTTCTTAATTAATTAAAATTATTTAATCAATTAATAAATTACTAAACCAATGAACTTATAAAAATGTAAAAAATTGCTACACTTTGTAAGTCTTATATGAATGTATGAACTTGCGACATGTATTTTTTTCAATATATAAAAAAGTGAACGTTAATTTCTAATTTATTATGTTTATGTAATTTATAATGTTTTAATTTTTTATGCTTTTGTATAGATGTTTTAACTAACACTATTAAAGATACTGTTTTAATTTATTTATTTGTCTGTGTTTTTCTTTCAACCCTCTTTGCATAATTGTTAACTTGTATAATTCATCTATACCACCAGATTAAAATGCACGGCATTCATAGTTAGAATAATTTTTATTGTTTTTTTTCCATTCGTATGTCATCCGTATACATCTGTATGTACTTGATACATTTATCGAGAAGCAGATATTTTTAAATTGCTTTGATTAACATGTATTTTTTGCAGAATATTTTGAGCATTGTATTAAGATTACTTGTTTATTTTTCTGTTGAAATATATGCTTTACTACAGCGAAACTTGTCAAAAACGTCACAAATGCAACGCAAAAAGTTGATTTGGTCAATTTTTTCAACATACTCTCGATATCAGAACACATCGTATTAAGCGTATTCGTAGGTTGAAGTAATAAGTTGTTTTATTGATGAAAAGCCTGTCAGTGCAATTAATTTTACGCAGAAATAAAAGATTTGGATCTTTTGGAAAGTATTGTAACGAAATAGCAAAAAAGATTACCTATAGAATCTCAATTAATATGTCAATGACGAGAATAACATTTACGAGAGTATGGTAGACTGTGCTAAAGGTCTATCCTTTCACACTCCTCGCATTCGCCATTCATAGTATTCGGGAAGCATCTATAAATATCTGAAACAGCCTAGAAGCGACGGGAACCTTCTCCTAAACACTAAAATAATCTAGGAGGTTTGTAAAATCAGCATTGGCAGGTATAAATAGTAGAATTAAGCCGTTTTTACAGATCGTTCAGTGCAAAGTAAGTGAGTGTCCAGTCGTGAGATTGCGAAGCGACAGATATCGAGCAAAATAATCGGGCGAGTACTTACTTAAGTGGCGAAATAAATAAATGCGATAAATACTACGTGCGAGAATTTAATGTTCTACAGGTGATGATTTACGTTTGATTCGTGTTAAGTGACATTGTGCATTGAATAATTAATAAATCTCTAATTAATTTCTAGTGTTTTAATTTGCCTCCCGTAGCTACGACACGTGATAGTATTGAAAGATATCTATGTTCAGTAGGTAGGTACGTAGACTTTGACAAGGTGATAGAAAAAATACTAAGAGTATCCACCACTCAGTACGGAGCTTTACCCTTGATAACGAGTACTTTTAGATTAAAACAGAGATGAGATAACTAGACATACACACAGATTGACACATTTCATATCGAAATTCTTAAAAATAATATTGAATCAGGATACGATAACGCAATGCATGTTAAACCTTCGTTTAACCATTTGAAAGCTGTTGGAGACAAGACGACAAAATAAAAAAAATGGTGACCAAGGTAACATTTTAATTGCGGCGTCACCTTTGCGACGGTTCCGGGGTGACGTCTCTCGGGACGAGTGCGCTGGACCACCGCGGAGGCTGCGCGCTATCTGCTGCACTCATCTCAGATGTGTTTTGTTTAATTGATACGGGACATCGGCTCTGATCACGTCGACGCGATTCATTTAATACATTTCGTCCAATATAAAATTATGAATATCGGCCGTTCTTATTTTGGTGATTGTTACCGCACCACTCAAAAATGGACAAGGCGTAGATTTACGACAGTCTGCCTTATTCGGTAATAACTACCATAATACTACATAATACATATAAATATAAGCGGGATGTATTTATTATATTCAAGTACACATTATTATTGTAAAGTTGCAATATTTTCAGAACAAAGTTCTGTGAAATTTAAAACCAAATTAATTAATCAATTAGAAAGACATCCTTAATTTTAATTCATTTTTATTTTTGGACACATTTGATACAACATACATATATTATATTCAAGAACACATTCTTATTTGTGATGTTGCAATTTATATTCACGGAAATGTACAAGGCTTATTTAGCTTAATTGGATAAAGCGCCGGCCCCGGAAAGGAGGAGATCCGTGGTTCGAATCCCGGTAGCAGCCAAATATTTTTTCATGCATTAGTTTTTTCTGTATGTCTTTCTTATTGATTTATTAATTTGGGATGTATTTATTTTAGTAATTACTTAATTTATGTACATTTACGTCGTTCGGAAAGAGACATTAGAAAGTGTCGTGAATGTCAAGAAATGTAGTTTTATACAGAATATATATTAGCAAGAGGGGGTGGGGTCAAAGTGGAGGGAAGAAATGTCACCTTTGTTACCCGCCTAGTCCTAAATAAAAAGTATGCAAAATTTGAGTCAGATCGGACTAAAGGTACAGACTTGTATGGAAAATATAACAGGAAGAGGAGATAGGGTAAAGGGGAAGGGGAAATGTCTCCTATGTTACCCGCTGGATCCTAAATAATAGCTATGAAAATTTTTAGTTAGATCGGACGAAAGGTATAGATTTGCATAGGAAATCAGGAAGAGGGGGTGGGGTAAAGCGGGAGGGGAAATGTCGCCTTTGTTACGTGCCGGATTCTAAAGAATTGTAACATCTGAGTTGTCTTTATGGAATAATAACAGCTTAATATTTTATAAAAACTCTTGATATAGACTTTATTAGATCCTTAATTGGTCATTTGACAGTTGACAATGGTTCACAATAATCTCCTTCTCAAAGTCTCTATGGCTTCTGTAGAGATGTGCCCAACACAATGTGTTAGTGATGTGACATCCCCCTTCTTAAGATATATACATATAATACATAACAATACATAAGCAATAAATATTTGATTTTTTCTCTTTTCGATACAATTCAAGACTTTCTCCTATAATAGAATGTCATTAACATATTATACAGTGACTATTAGCATACCTCTCTGGTGGTTTTACAATTCTACCATATCTCGTTGTATAATTTGTTGATTCCTCCATCTTTTCCATGCGACTCAACTCCTCACGAAGACTGTCAAGTAATGCAAATGGTATCTTCCTAGGTGGATCAACACATGGTACAGCATCTTGGAGAAGCTCGAGATGAACGACAGGTGGAAGACAACCTAGACCCTGGAATACATCAGTATATTCTGTTAATATTATTTTATAATCACTTTTTGGGACAGTAATCACTCTGTTTATTATTTCAAGATTGATGTGACAAGAATAAGTATGCAAAATTGAATCAGATCGGTCGAACGGTACAAATTTTTGTAAAAAAATGTGTGTAAATGATCAATTATTTAAAAAAAATACCATAGACCACTTGGTACTGTAATATGAATTACCGAGTAAATATTTTTGAGTATGTCAAAATTTTTCAGAACAGAACTGGATTTTTTGTCACAGGGATATCATTAATCAATCAATGTATATATATAGATGTCTCACAGAGACGAAATTGTATATTTATGGGAAAGTAGGTATAGAAGTTTTTGGGTGTACATAGGGCTTGCGACCTACCGTACGGCTGGCTTAGGTGATCACTTTACGCATATGCAACGTTCGCCATTTCCACCCATGATAGAATACCATGTCTTTTAATTTTTGGAAGTTGTGTATATATTTCTATTATGCGCCACGTTTCACATGTGAGTTCTAACGACCCCTACGCGGCTAGCACTAATGATATCCCTGTGACAAAAAATCCAGTTCTGTTCTGAAAAATCTGGACATACTCAAAAATATTCTGAATGAAAATACTGGTAAAAAGGAGTTTTAATAATAAAAATTGAAATAGATATTTCTGGCGTATGCTAGTGTAATGTTAGTAATTCGAACGAATTTCATTCACACAGATAAAGTATATTGCTTAAAAAACTCAAAAAAAGTCTATAAAGATGTCTCATTTAGCGACATCTGTGGTTATTCAAGGGGAATGAAAAAGCTTTGGCGCTAGCCGCGTGGGGGTCGTTAGAACTCACATGTGAAACGTGGCGCATAGTATAAATATATGTACAACTTCCAAATATTAATAGACATAATATTCTATCATAGGTGGAAATGGCGAACGTTGCATATGTGTAAAGTGATCACCTAAGCGAGCCGAACCATAGGTCGTAAGCCCTATGTACACCCAAAAATTTATATACCTACTTTCTTATGAGAGACATCTATATATACATTGATTGATACCGAGTAAATGACTTTCGATCATACGAAAAATAAGGCCCTGATTATTTCAGTGTGACGTCATAGCGCATGATGAGTGCGATAACCCGAATCAAACTCTCATTCATCATTTTCCTCCTATGGCGGCGGTCCGTACGGTTCGTGGCGGCAAAACTCCCCGCTACTTCAAAGCCGCCGACGATCTTCCACTAATTTGGCACTTCATCATGATAGGCATGCGAGGAGCTGTGGATAAATCTGTTTCAGTTTAAAGGTCTCCTTAATGTCTATACGATTGTGTAGGAATTCAGGTCGGTCAGGAGCCGAGGATGTTTGAAACATTGCGCAATAGTCTTCCGAATGAATAGACCAGCCAGTTTGGTCTAGGCTTGAGATCGTCATTTCTTGTCTCGGCGAACCAAATCATTCAATCATCAAATTTGTATGTATCATGTATCAAAAAATGTATCAAATTTGTCTAAATTTTCACACCGCGGTTCTTTTTCAATCAGTTTATTTGAAAGTGATTTATTTGTCATGTTTCTCATATATTTTATATATACACATCGTCACGAGATGGTAGAACCAGACAGAATTACGCTCTATCGAAATATTTCGAACGGTCCACACAACTGTGAAATCGACGGGGCTATTTTCTCGTGAATTTTAGAAATATCGAGACAGCAACATTGCCCATAAAAAGAGATCGACCGGCTACTGCGCAACAGTGTGTCTCGGAGTTGACAGCGGGCTATCATCATAGAAAGCAAAATCGTGCGGCGTGTTTTTCGAGCGCGTGTGTGATTCCAGCGATAGTAAATCAATAAAGTACCTACCGATAAGCGAGACGTTTTCTAGTTCGAACCTGAGTATTTAAGTAACTTGCATCAGAATATGAGTGAGTGCAGCGAAGATTCTAGAACGAATTCAGTGAATAAGCATGTGAAATATTCTAGAAAATTTTTGAGTAAATTAAAGAATAGTGCTCCGATTAAATTCGCGGCCAGGGACTTTGTGTAATTAATAAAACTTTAATTGATTTTAAGTGTTTCAATTAACTTTTACGATCCCATTGGTATTATAAAATGTGCGACGCGCATTATTTAATTTTTAAAGTTTAGTTGCTAATCAGTAGGCCAAAATGCATTTTCTGCTTACATGTAGTGTACCATTTTGATGTTGGAGTCATCAATTTGGTCTCTTATTCAGCCGATTTTCACTTGTACATTGAATTTAAAAAAATTACGTTCACTTTGACAACTATGCCGTGGCATGTAAGTATTATAAAATAGCTAACAACAAAGATAACTAACTCAGAAATGCATATGACACACTTCACAAGTCACCAATCACGTTGCCTCCCCTGTAACTCTAAATTCCATACATTTTAATGTCCCGCAGAGACGAACAAGACCATCAAACCTTCTTTATCTCAATAATTTACACTAAATTAACATTGTACACACGTTGTAAAGTGTAATTTAGTGGTAATTAAAATAATCATGTTGCTCCACAAATATTTAGTAATCGATTTTACTTTCGTCTTCAGTAACAGAAAAATAACTTTGTAGGAACGTAATCAAAATTATAATAATTTTGTTGTCTGTCTGTCCGTCTGCGTAACTTCGTGTAACGTCCGTAACTTTTTTAGAAAAATTATTTTCTACATCTTTTCGAAAAAAAATTTTTTGGAATATTTTTTTCCAAAAATTTATTTTCGATCAAGTTCTTTTTTCATACAATTTTTTTTTTCGATAATTTTTTTTGGAATTTTTTAAAAATAAAATAGATATAAATATTAATAAAACTTAGGGGAACCGACATATTAAAGTATCGTCATTTTTGACTGGTAACATATAAATAAAAAAATTGCACTTGGTATAAAATCACAATTTATTGAATTACTTAAAATTATATTTAAAGTTATACTTCAAATTAAAATTGTAAATAAAGACAATTGTGCTTAAAAAAATTAAAGAGTTTCTTTTTTATCGGGGCACACATTTATACGCTTTCATTAGAAGAGGGCCCACTACACACCGAGGGCCATTCTATGAGCAATAGCTCTCATATCGGCGCTACACTTTCGCCACTCATATTCGGCATTTTTATAATGCTAAAGTGGCCGTACTAGCTGACACTCATGGGAATGCTAGCAGGACGGGGAGGCGTCCACACAAATTCTCTTCTCTGCCTCCAAGGCGCAGACACAAAAGACAATCGGAACATACTTATTATCTATTAAGTGGGAATTACAAGTTACATATATACTAAATATGGTACAGTTTAACTACAAAATATGAATGCATAATGTCCATAGTGTCCATAGTGTGACCAAAGAAGTAAATGCTTTCAATAGCCAAAAAAATATACACATATTTTAGTTTTCATTTTAATTAATTTAATGGTCGCTACCATTGATCAAGGTCTCGAAAATATACGCCGTTTAGGCCAATGACTGCTACGCTTCAGAACAAATAAGTCACTAAGTCCAGCATCAATAAGCCGAAGATAGGTTGAACATTGAACACGCCCCTCTCACGACCCGTGTAGTATTTTAAATAATAGGAAGCGTGTTCAAACATGTTAGCATCGCAACTTAAGTTTTTGAGAAATTTAATAATGTATCTTTTGTTCATAGACTGAAATTACAATCCTGTCATATAATTGCGATTACTAGTGAAGTGAGTTAGAAAAACTCAAAAAATGCCATCTTTGGTATCGGCTGAAGAACTTTTCGCTTTTGCATACTTCGATGATGATGGTTCCTTGGAAACTAATATGAAAAATAAAATAGATAAAGCTAGAGGATGGTCGCTGCCCTCAAAAATCAATAATTGGAAGGTTTTCCAAAGCGAGAGCAATCCTCAAAAATACTCTCATTGTGGTGAAACCTTAGTAAATTTTGTTACAAGTCATACATTAAATGTTTTCAACATAATCGCCGTTTTGTGTGATTTTTGACGAAGATGGAAGGACGATGATGATTACAATTTAAACTCCGACTTTTGCACATTCTAAGAAAGTTGTAAATTTTATAGTGGAGGAATATTGTTAATGGAAGATTCATGAGTGGTGCGAAGACAATCGTCTTCACTCGATGAAGAGCAGAAGCAATATATACTATTGGCGGTCAAAGATTATTGACTGAAATTTCTTGACTCAAAAATATTATTCCTTTTTTTAACATATTTTTTTAAACGTACCTACCTTAAAATTATTTAATTTTTATCTAAAATTAATTTCGCAAAAAATTACTTAAATTTAATTTCGTTAATTCATTCGTCAAAATTCGTCAAACTTATATTTGTTAGTAAAAGTCCTACACTTTCACAGCTAGTAGCGACCCCTAAAACTCATTTAGAAAATCTGAAAAAAATACTGTGTAAGTTTTAAGATATAGAAAAACATATCATACATTTTTAAGTTTTCATATACCTTACTTATTATGTACCTGCATGTGATAATCTCCAGTTATATATCCGTAATCTATTTTTTTAAATTATATTTTTATGTATCGCTTGTATCATAATTTAACATTTGTATACTTATAATGGAATGTGTGTTATCAAACTCCCCACATCTGGAATAAAGTAAATTTATTTTTATTATTATTAAAAGTATCCTAGTATTGACGATAAAAAAAACTTTATACTTGTATACTTTTTATACTTGTTTTCTTTTCTCTTTTAAATGATAATTTAATGTATGTAACTATTCTTATATGGAATATGTGGGACAAGGCACAAAATCTCCCCACATACTGGAATAAAGTTTTATTTATTTATTTATCTAAAAACGAAAAATTGAAAAATAGTTGAAGAACTACAATGAAAACATTATTTAACTCCCATAATATCCCCACCCCTTTTCAACATAACTTTTTCCATCCCAAGCATTTTTTTTCCAGGTAGAAAACAAAACATTGTTAGACCTGTGTAAAATATATAAGTATGAGTATAATCTATAGCGATACTTATAAAAGTAACCTCTATAAATCAATATATATATATATATATAGAATATAGATATATATATATATATATATATATATATAAAGAAACCCGTGTTTCCCTATCCGCCAAGTTTTTTCCACAACCAGCCACAACCACCCACTGGTGGTTATGGTGGTGGATAGCCCTTGGTGTCACATCGAAAAATGTTGGTGGGGGTGGCTATGCGTGGGTGGGAGTGGGTGACGAAAATGTGCTTTCTAGCACATTGTTTTGTCATGGAAAGGCCGCAAATGCTTCAGATTGTTTCAAAATAGGCGCACCGACTGTGTCGGTGAGTCTAGAAGGTTCCGGAAAAACCTGTAAAGTTCTGGAAGGAGAAGGATCTAGAAAATTCCCGAAAGTTCTATAAGGTTCTCAACTGAGTGGCGAAATGTGTCGGTGTGTCTAGAAGGTTCCTGTACATTCGATAAATTTCTTGAAAGTTCTAGAAGGTCCGCGAAAGTTCTATGACGATCCAAACAGTGTACTAAAAATTTACGCGTGCGAAGCCGCGCGAGCACAGCTAGTAATTAATATTAATAGAAAAAATCAATGTATGTGAATGTCGAGAGATCATTATCTAGCGTATTATCATTATTTTTATATAATTCCGCGGCTTCGTCTATCGACCAATCAAAACTGCATTAGTATGGCTTCCATCCCTCGTATCTATTTCATCTCACTCATCCCTAGCCGCGTGGAAGCAGCGACGGTTCCAGCTCCGACGGCAAAGTCGGTAGTCGCCGTTTAGTGGAAGTGTGTGTGGAAATTCAGGAAGACACCTCGTATCGGATTTCATCACAGTTTACTGAAAGAGAGGTGCACTTTTTTCGGACACTCGATACGCAGAGATCGAAGACGCTCGTCTCAGAAACCATATTGCGTACCTAAATGGTCGATACGTGATGCTTTGTTGGACCATAATTTTTAATGCGGTCAAACTGTTAACTTGAGATGGTTCTTTATGCGTATAATATTATGCAGACTGAATTCTAGGAAAATGTTATCCGATGTTTTAGGTTTGTTCAAATATTCTAAATGAAAAAAACTGGTCTAAAAAGGAGTTTAAAAATTTGAAATGATATTTCAAGCGTATTCTAGCGTAATGGTAATAATTCGGAAGAATCTCGTTACACATACAAAGGATATTGCTAAAAAAATTCCAATCAAAAATAGATACATATCTCATTTGTGACATTGTGTGGTTAATTATGGGGAATGAAAAAGCTTTGAATGCCGGTCGCCCTAATGATTATTGCAACACACATATTAAATAGGTTGTAAAATTTAATTAATAACAACTTTCAACGATTTAATAGACGTAGTGTTCTATCATGGGTAGAAATGGTGAACGTTACATTGTGTAGAATGATCACTTAAGCCAACTCATGCAGGTTGTAAGCCCTGAGCCATCATATAAGAGATTTCCACCCACTTTTCTCATATATAAGTTAGCTTCTCTCTGTGAGACTTCAATAATTTGTCCTTGATTACTTATATTTATAATTTGTAAAAGTATTTTGAAAATACAAGAGACGTCTTAATGCATTTTTGCGTCTGTGATTTTGGATTTTTTTCCAAATTTTCTCGCATATTTTGCATAGAGCATACCATTTTTTGTTTGTTTTATAATTATGAATGGTTAGCCGTTTACGTGTGAAAAATCACGGAACATGAAATGGTTCACGTCTTTGCTAAGCCTTTGTATATATATAGTATATTTTTGAAGGTCCACGGAGAGACGGTGGTAGCAATGTCACTAGGGTCCCGCGCTGGTATTTGTGCGTAGGAGGCTCGGGCCCTACTTCCGACCGTGTAATTTCGGTTTTTTATTCGTGAATTTGAATGAAATTACGGACGTCACAGAAGTTACGGATAGTCGGACAACGAAATTATTATATTTGATGATAATAATGCCTCCTGATTACGATAAAATCATTTGCATACGAATAATATACGAAAATATTGTAAATAAGTGTTCATTATTTTATGTTTATTTTTTATGTGGTATTTATTATTCGTAGATTTCCTTTTTATCATTTCGTTGTGCTTAGTCTTTTGTCCATTTTATAATAAGATTCATAAATATTATTTCATTGGGTGCATATTCTGTTTCCACTGACTGTTTTTCATACAATTTAGTAGAGTATTATTTAATGGATCCGTAGGATATTTTCAAATGTGGTCTTTGTAGTTCGTATTGCCTAATTTTTATTTTTACAGGGTACCGTCTGTAAAAAGAAAAATTAAATCTACTGTGATTGGATAATTATTTGAATTTTTATATACGCCAGATTATCAGGACTTCAAATACTTTGAATATTGCTTTTGAGCCCGTTCGAATTTGAATATTAAGTAATATTATTGAGGCATTTCGAGCACTTATTACTTTTAAAGCCTTTTGTGCTCTAAATATTTATTTAGTTTACGTAGAGGCTACACCTTCTCTTCCGATGATGCTATATTCTTTGTTATGTTTTTTCGACTTACTATGTATACACTCAATATGTTTGTCCCATTTTAAATATTCATCAAAAACTACTCCTATGTTTTTATTTGGCTATCTTTTCACGATCAATTGTTGGACGGTTGTGGTGTGTCTTCATCAGGTTTATTATGAAACTTAGATAATTTCTTTTTTTAGAATCTTCTCGTATATTCTCGTATAATCTATCGATTTCTAGTTATTTCCAAATTATTCTAGACCCCTCCGGGATCGCGCAATTACTCGATTATTTTCTGTTTGGGATCTCTTGATAATTACGGCGATGGTTAATGAGATGGATGAAGTGATGACTAGATACAGCATCATTTTATTTATATTTTTAGAGTAGCACCAAAGTACCTAAGTACTCACATAATAGAGACAATTATAAAATGGAAAGGCTTACTCTTCTAAAAGGTTCATTGATTGGTGAAAGAAGGAAAGTCTACGTTGTGACATTTATCGTTCCAACCAATTCCAACAATTTTGGAAATAAGAAAAAGTGTTAATAGTAAATTGAATATTATAAATAACCAGGTCCTTTTTACAAATAGATATCTTTTAAATTGGTTTTCATGTTATTAGGTACTAATTATATATAATATAATTTAGAATCTACTAACCCCAGTAATCCCATATATAATTTTTGTATTTTGATTGTCTATACTTCGATTTTTGATTAGTAATTTGTTTGTATACATTCTATCCGGACAAAGGGGCCATCGTCTCTGAAACATGTTGATATTTTTCTATACATAAGTGGTGAAAACGAAGTAAATTTTTATTAATTATATTAATCATGTCCTGTGATTATGTCCTATATATGACAACAAAATAATTTTTCCCTTTTTGAAGAATATTCATTCATTTTCTGATAGAGAAAAGAAAAAAGAAAAGCAGTATATATTTTCGATTTATCATTAGATTATTAAAATAAATATCATACTACAATTGTGTTCCTTTTACTTAGTTTTCAAATCTAATATCTGTCGCATATACATGGCAATTACATAATGAGAATATTATTATATTATGAATATGAGTAGAAGCAAAAAATGTAGAAGAATAAAAAAGCTAGCCGGTGTAAGCGACTCTTAGTGAGAAAGAGGTTAAAAGAGTCTATACTGTTAGGACTGTATTATTAATTTGAACGTTGTTTATATTAGGTCCTTACATATGAAATTGGCGTTTTGCCGTACTGGCAAATTTGATCTCAAATATCTTCTCTTTGGTTAGGAATTCCAAATCCAAATTTATACAGCTATTTACTCATGTATTTGTGTTTTGAAAATTATAATTCATTTGTTTTTTCCTCAATTGTTTTTACTTTGCGTCACTCAGTTTACAAAATGAAAAACTTGAAATATCGCGTTATTTACGAGTACGAGTTCCACCGTGGCACCAGTGCTGCAGAAACGGCTCGAAGGATTAATGATGTGTATGGCGACGGTGCCGCAAAAGAAAACACAGTGCGTTTTTGGTTCCAACGTTTTCGTTCTGGAAATTTCGACCTGCAGAACAAGCCCCGTGGAAGGCCGGAGACCAAAGTTGATAATGAAGAATTGAAGGCTATTGTGGAAGCGGATCCATCGCAAACCACATACGAGTTAGCTGCAGGCTGCGGTGTTAGTGATAAAACTGTTTTAATCCACTTGAAGCAAATTGGTAAGGTGAAAAAGCTTGAAAGGTGGGTACATCACGAATTGAGTGAAGCAAATCAACAAACGCGCGTTGACTGCTGCGTTGCATTACTCAACCGGCACAATAATGAAGGGATTTTTAAATCGAATCATTACCTGTGATGAAAAATGGATCCTGTACGATAATCGGAAGCGCTCATCGCAATGGCTGAACCCTGCCGAACCAGCCAAACCATGCCCCAAGCGAAAATTGACTCCAAAAAAGTTACTTGTGAGCGTTTGGTGGACTAGTGCTGGTGTAGTTCACTACAGCTTTCTTAAATCTGGCCAGACGATTACGGCAGATGTCTATTGTCAGCAACTGCAAACCATGATGGAAAAGCTAGCTGCTAAACAACCGAGGCTGGTTAATCGCTCTAGGCCACTGCTGCTTCATGATAACGCTAGACCACACACTGCACAACAGACGGCTACCAAATTAGAGGAGCTTCAATTGGAATGTCTAAGACATCCACCGTACTCTCCGGACCTTGCCCCAACAGATTACCATTTTTTTCGAAATTTGGATAACTTCTTGCAAAGGAAAAAATTCAACTCCGATGGGGCAGTCCAAACCGCCTTCAAAGATTTTATTGATTCCCGTCCGAATGGTTTTTTTAGTAAAGGGATCGATGAACTGCCTATGAGATGGCAAAAGTGCATAGATAGCAATGGTACATACTTTGATTAAATAAATATATTATAATAAAAAAAAATCGGCTTTATGTTCCTCCCATACTAAACGCCAATTTCATATGAAAGGACCTAATATGATCGGAGCAAGCGATGTGAATTGACCTTTATTGCTAGTCTTGGGGGCCGTGGACACGCATCGGGACATCGATGACAAAATATGTAATGTAGACACTAGGCAAGACCAGATGAGATATATTGAAATGATATCATTCGCGTGTAAAGATTTGTTTGTTGTGAAGAATTTAAAGCCACATAAACATTATTATATTTTACGAAATACGTATTCGGAATCCTTGATAAATAAACAAATAATCGGGGTACAATCGGAGTCCAATTTCAATGATATCACGTGGTAAAAAATGTGGGTTTTTTGATGGCGGGATTTCAGTTATCGAATTTGTAAATTGCCCACGTTCAGTTTCTAGTGTAATAAATATTTGGAATGAAATATGCAATTAATTTGAACTAACTACAATAAGTTTATATTGTTATCAGTAGTATAATTAATATAATTATTACTAAAATCAGCTCATTTTAACGGTAAAGAAATTGCAAAATTGTAAAGAATTAATTTAATAATCAGAAGTGCTTGTAACATATTGTTTGTGGACTATAAGTAAGAGGAAATTAAAAAGTCACAATTTTTTCCGTTCTTTTTGTATGTTTGTATATTCCGGCCATACACTTTCACTGCTAAAGACAAATTCTCAAAAACTTTTTCCATTGAAAAGTCGATAGAAATGTACTCTTTTAGTTGGAATTTCGGAGTTGGCATATTGCATATTGTAACGGAATCGTAGAAGTAAATGAAACACTTAAGATTACGAAATGTTTTACTTATTCACTGGACATGAATTTAATCGGAGCACCATTCTTTAATTCACACTAATTATCACTAGAATATTGCACATAGGTACTTTATTAATTCACCGCACTTTCGTGTACAGCAAGATAATTTTGCTCAGATTTGTACTAAAAAACCCGCTCTATCGCTTATCTTTGGTCAATTCGCCTTTCTATATTTAATATCTTCTTGATGTTTAACATTTCAATTTTTTTCTACATTGTACTAATTCGAGTATATCTGTTTCTTCTCATATATTTGTGTTGCAGAAGGTAATATTGGTAAATGGACTTGGTGCGTTTTTAAAGTAACGGATCCTATTCTAATGCTGGTTTTAGAAGGCTGCGGCATCAAATGTTTAAGGGTTTCACGTTTCATACGACCCTAAGTTAGCTCCTGTCAGCAACTATTAAATACAAATGTGCAATTGCTTATATTTTGTTAAATATATAAAATGGTTCCCCCAACACCGGCTATGCTCTTGATAAAAAATGAGAAAGGGTTCGATTTTTATTTTAGAATTAAGACCCTTTTTTATTTTTTTGTGGAGCGGTCTGCTGCTACCTTTTAAAGATTTGAAACATCTCATTGATACAGCATATTAGGACCGAGCTACGATATTTATGTTATCACTCATAATAAATTACTGTAGAGATACATCTACATTTTACAGAAAATAAGTAAAAAATATTGAAAAAAAAATGCAAACTTTGATGTAGCTTATCTCCGTAACTGTAGACATTTCACCCAAACTGTAAAGATTGTTTTCTATTCGAAATTGTATGAAGAAGACTTCCCCGAATTTTTGGCTATTAGCTGTGAGACACCCTTATTATTTGAGCCATTTGGCAGCGTTAATAACATTATAACATAGAGAATCATATATTTTAATTAATGATTACTACTCGTATCAATGACGTATTATGCAATACAGTAATGTATGAACTTATTAGTTAAAATTTTCATTAAACTGAAATATTAAACAAAAATCTAAATATAAAAAAAAATCTAATTCTGAGTGTTATATTAAAAAGAGCATAAGGTGAATGTTTTAATTTTATTTAAAAACAATGTTGAAATCATACCAATTTTGATAACGGAATAATGTTTTAATTTAATTTAATTAATAATGAGATCAACTATCCTACTAATTTTGAAAACGGACTGAGATCAGCTATTGGATTCTAGTTACGGTTGCGGAGAGATATTCGAAATAATTATTATTTAGGGATTTAAAAAATTAAAATAGTTTTTATATAATACATGTATGCTTATTTCAGGTTTAGAAAATAAAATACTATTTATATTTATTTTATGCGTCTTTCATTTACTTAAAAAATAATGTTTTTAACGAGTTACTCAAAGTAATTTGTGCCTACCGCAATAGAAAAAGTGTATTGCTCTAAAAATTTAATGATATGATTAATTGATTATTTTATATATCTATTATATATATATATATATATATTATATATATATATATTAATAAAATAATCAATTAATAAATGAGACTTAGAGATAAGCTCGATATATTGGCGGAAAAATACCAGGCTGATGTGGTGTAATTCGTAACACACCTGTACGGAAAACTAGGTGATCTGTGTTCGAATCCCTGTAGCAGCCAAAATATTTTTTCGTTGATTTGATTTTCTGCATGTCTTTATTATTGATTAATTAATTTGGTTTTTAACGAGCTTTCGTAAACGCTCTGTTACTCACCCTAATACAAGTAGCATTAAAAAAAATAATGGACTCTACACGACATTGTTACTATATTTATACAAGTATTCCAGAGTAGTCCAAATAGAGTCTACAGTTATGGAACATCGACCACCAAATAGGGCTATCCAAAATAGTGCTATTATATTTTTTATGATTATCACTTAACTCCCTTGATTAGCCTCTGTTATTTATTTCTGTTCTTTCGAGTTACTGTTATTTGTTAAGATGTTTTGAGAACCTTGTATTTAAACAAGACCTGAATTATTTATAAAATTTCACATATCAGCAGACAGACGAACTGTTACAGAAGCTGCCTAGACCAGGTCTTTCTCTATTTGTGGTCAGAAGACGTTTCATCCACACCTGCTGGGTTCATCACATTCCGGCGGACAAATCATGTAGGTGGTATTTTTGAACATGATCGTAAAGTATCATGTTCACATGACATTGACGATATATTTGTACTCTAAATATTCAATGATCTAATTCTAAATATTTATATATGTGACTAGCTGTTCTTACCCGGCGTTGCACGGGTTAAGGATTAAGTTTAAAATAAATCATAATTAGTATGAGAATAGGGAGGAAATATTGCCTATGTTACCCGCCGAGTCCTAAAAAATAAGTTTCCAAATTTTGAGTCCGATCGGTCACACGGTACAGATTTGCATCGAGAATATGTCCGGGGGAAGGGGAAGGGATATGAGAATAGGGAGGAAATTTAGCTTATGTTAACCGCCGGGTCCTAAATCATAAGTATGCAAAATTTGAATCGAATCCGACAAACGGTGTTGATTTGTATAGAGAACAGACAGACAGACAGACAGACATTGAATTTTATAGGTATAGATGTGCAAAGATTCGGGATCAAGAATTTGGAAGGTTGGTGAGTTTTGAAATCAACTGCCCTTAACATAGGGAACACACGTGCCAATTAGTAGCTTGTTGGTCTTGTGGTTAGGACACTCGCCTCGTGATCCAAAGATCGCGGGTTCGAATCTCAGCCCAGACTAGCAAGTTAGTCCTATTTTCATAGCACAAGCGTTTAGCTTAGTTTGAAAATAGTAAAAATATTGATGTGACACGTATTCCTGTCCAATTTTTAAGTAGAGAATGTTTCAAAATCTATGCTCTAATATCTATAGGTATTGAGATAAGCGACCACAAGGTCTGCATGTTTCAAAATAAATGCCCTAATATCTATAGTTATTGAGATAAGCTACCTAACGTTTTGCATTTTTATAAAAGATTTCTTATATATCTGCTCTACAACGTAAGACCCCCATGAAAGTACCTTATATCGAATATTAAAAATACATTTTAATTTTTAAACCTTTCAAAGTGAAATTTTCCTAAAATTAGAAATGTGTCTTCGTACTTTATATTATGCCCAAGACTTCAAATATGTATTTTCATTTTGGCATCTTTAATAATATGTATTTTTTATTTTCCTTTCCCTCTTTCAAAAATATTAATGTCTTCTGTCTACCTATTTCAGAAGTTCCGATAGAGGATTATAGAAAATCTACCTCGCATTTTCAATTACCATGTACGACAGTGTACGCATCTTAAATTTACATTCGTAAAATCATATATTGTTGTCATGTTAAAGCTGATAGGAAACATCGTTCTTAAAAACGGGAATTATTCCACTTGTTCCCGTGGAGAAAAACAACCCACACGGTGTATATAGACTTTGGAAAAAATCAAAGCCTCCCATCGCCGCCGCAGCCTCCGCGGTCCATAGTGTCCGCAGGAGATTTGAGATCATCTCATACGCCCGCGCCGGGTGCCTGTCGTAGCCAGCCTCATATTAAACACGTAGACAGGTGGTAGGCTGTATTCAAATGTAGGTTCTGTAAAATACAATTATAAAATTTTGCAAAAATTACTTTTTAATCCATTTTTCCCCGATAATTTATTTAAAAAAATTTCCTTATTCTTCCGGAGCATCGCTTTTAATTTTTATTTAAAATAAAAATTAATCGCGGTGGGAACAGAGTGTTTTATTATTTTATTTTCAATATACTTACTTTCTTTCATCTTTCTTAATTCTCCTTTTCCTTGCAAATATCGTGAGTTTATTAGATTAGGTGAAAAAACATTAAACATTAAGTGAGTTTAATAATATATTTATATATTTTTAGAAACAGAATCTGTCATCGACAGGTGAAGTATTAAACTAAAGTTGAATCATTAATTTTAATTAATTAAACGACTTTGTATTAACCACTTAACTAGTAACTCTACGTCTACCGCTTTCGATACCACTGTATATTCATCAGGACGGACGCAAACTAACTATCCATTACTTATTTTAGCAAACAAATCAAGAAACGGGCCATTCATAAAATTTATCTGGTTATTATCTATATTATTATGTCCAACCATAAAGTTAACGCTATAAACATCAAGAAAAAAAAGTAACACATAAAAACCAAGTTTTTATCATACTCCCTTTCCCATTTACTAGTTGAAACATTTTTTTCGCTTAACCAACGCGTTGGGCTTCGATCGGGCGACGCCGACGCTACAAAAGGGAATAATAAAAAATTTCCAAAAATCCAAAATTATACTATAATCAGGTTACAACTTAATAAGTTGTATGAAAAAACCATTCAAAATTTGAAAAATCCAAAATTTTTTTTTTTTTTTTAACGAAAATTTGATAGATCTTCTTGATCGTCGCCACGAGTCTGCTTGCAAAGTTTCAGCTCGATTGGATCACGGAAAAGGGGTTTAAAATTGATCCAAAGTTTTTTCGTCAGACAAGAAGACAAGCAGACGCCACGAGTTAATATAAAGGGAGTAAAGCCTCAGATACACATGCTTATTTAGTGGCACGTGAGCAGTATCGACCTTCTCTAGGCCTTGCTTATTAGTTGCATGTGTGTATGCACATTGCTAGTAACGAGCATGCCACTAGCCATACAACCGCCGGTTATTTTATGAGCATGCCACTAAGTGGCATGTGTATCTTTACCTTAAAAAAAGAAGACAAATCCTTCACCTGTCGATGTGAGAGTCTGTTTCTCTCGAAACTTAAGTAGTAAAATATAAAGATATCATTAAACTCATAGAGGTAACAAAGTTAATGTTTTTCACCTGTGCAGTGTTAACGCTAAATCGAGGCGTGGCTACAGTTATGGTGGGGATAATTGAGAAGTGGACGCCGAAATGGGAAATATATCAAGTAACGGGCTATTCATAAAATTTATCTATATTATTATGTCCAACCAAAAAGTTAACGCTATATATAACTATCAAGAAAAAAAGTTGAATCATTCACCCGTCGATGAGAGATTGTGTTTCGAAACTTAGGTAGTAAAATATAAAAATATTATTTAACTCACAAAAAGGTAACAAAGTTAATTCTTATTTGCTTATAAAGATTATTAGTCTGATCAACTTATATGCCCCATCGAGGTCATCAAGACACAGTGCATTATTCTATTATAGTGGAAATGCCAGAACCAATGCATTAGCAAACTCTGTAATTCCCAGATTACACTCATTAGGGAATGAACATGCAGAGGCGGCTGACATTTTTGCTGATAGTATAACTGTGTATAGGACAAAGCTGATACAATTGTTTACATCTCAACGAAATGGAAATGGACAATAAATTTTCTGTATTATTATTTTATTATTATTATTTGTACCTTTAACTGTATTATTATTTTATCTGTCTCATGTTTTTCTGTATTATTATTATTATTAATATTACCTTTTAACTATTATTATTTTAACTATCTTATGTTATTTCAAAAAATTTTTATCTGTATATTTGTAAAAGCCCATAAGGGCGTTAAATAAAAAAAAAAAAAAAATAAAATAAAAGACGTTGATTTGAAATTTTTCGGTGTCGGTCGCTTTCGGCGTCGCTGCCTGTAGGGCCGCGAGACAAGATGGGAGCTGGATGGTAACAGGTAGCAGTCGGTAGTTGGAATAAGATTTCACGGCGTTCTGCACACATCAGCCGCATCAGGCCGCGCCCGCCTTCGGGGTGCGCGCGTCTTAACTTACACGGTACCCGCTCGTATCGCCTCAAAACAAATTAGTCGAAAGATAGAAATTATTTGAGAATTTCTTGGGAAATCCAACCGCGGTCCAGTATGGCTAGGACAGTTGAATACTCGGCTCTTAATAATTAAAAATGATCAATCTACACAATGCCATGTTCACCAATTCCATCGTAAGAACGTAGAATTATCAAATTCTTGAAAATTATTTTATTTATTTTTTAACAAACAGATCGTCAACAGATCATTAATGACCATGATAAATGGTCCTAAAGTAAAATTAGAGTACAAAGTATGAAGAATTTTTGAACT
Source organism: Agrypnia vestita (assembly GCA_016648135.1). Taxonomy (NCBI): domain Eukaryota; kingdom Metazoa; phylum Arthropoda; class Insecta; order Trichoptera; family Phryganeidae; genus Agrypnia; species Agrypnia vestita. The sequence goes on along the minus strand of JADDOH010006290.1, from coordinate 43,726 downwards.
TTTTGAAAATGACATAATTACACAATGCTCTTTTACGATAAACTGATAAATAATTAATTAATAAATAATATATAATAAAAAGGTTTTTATACAATACGTAATACACTTTTTTGGATAAATAAAAAAATCCTTAATGATAAACTGAATTGTAAATAATATCCAGAAAAAAAAATATCGGAAATCAATAATCACAATAATACATAAATATATAAATATATAAAGAATAACAATACATAAATATATAAAGAATAAAAATGAGATAATTAATGCATAAGTTTGTTCATTTATGTCACCAAATAACGATAATTTTCGTATTTTTCTATACCTAACTATTAAAACATGTGAATATTTATAAAAAAACACCGCAATAAATATGATAGATAAATTTCATGGCATTTATATGCTCCTAGGTAGCGAAAATGACGAAAGAAGAAAAATAAATAATACCTAATCACAATTTTTTTCCCTAATTGTCATGTATTAGCAGGTGCGTGAAGTTAGTACGTTAAAGCACTAGTTGAACCATAAATCTTTATTTGGGAGAAAATGCAAAATGAAACATTTATATGAAAATTACGATGTACCTATTAAAATCTGAGCAAAATAAATTTGTTGATTAATATAAATTATAGAAGTCTCAAAGAGACAAAGCTGTTTATATGGTAAAGATGTATCGAAGTCTTTATAGGGTGGCTTAGGGCTTATGAGCCATATGAGCTGGCTTAAGAGATCATTTTACACATAATAATATAAGTTACATGTTCTATATCAGTTTCTTTCATATATTTGAAAGGACTGTAATAGAGAAATCTATAGTCCTTCCCATGACATAAATTTCACAGCTGGAAATGATACGTCTGTATTTTTCGTAATATTAAGCAATATTATTCTTAATTAAGGATAAATTATAGAAGTTTCACAGAGACGAAGCTATTTATATATGAGAAAAGTGGATGTAAGTCTTTTATACGACGGTTCAGGGCTAATTACCTTTAGGAGCTGGCTTAAATAATCACTCTTCACAGTGCAACGTTCACCAATTCCATTATAAGAACATCCACACATTAATCATCCCTTTGAGGACCAAATCCAGTAATTGTGTTCTTAGAACATACTTTCATAAAAAAAATTGTTTAATTATTATTTTTTATAATGTTTAATTGTTATATGATATTTTTTCAAATTATTTAACATAACAGAATGTCAGAACATACCTAAGAAAATATTGTTATTAATGACCTATCGCAATTGTTTTTATAATATTTTCTTTATTACTATGTTTGTATTCATTTGTAAAAATAAATAAAACTCACTCAAAAGAACACTTCACTACGTGACCACAATAATAAAATCTTAACCACCCGTGATCCTGAGAACAGAGAGAAATAAGTATATTGCAGTTAAGATCATTATGCACTCCTGGTTAAACATAAACTCTTACGGTCCTTGGATTAGCTCATACAATATAATAAACCTATTTGAATAACCAGTCACTTACCTATACATTAGTATCCAGGTACCTCAATATGAATATCGAGGCATATTAGCCCAAAATAACAATAGAATATGATTTAAGCCTTGGAGACCACACACGAAGCATTGTGCGTGGATATGCAACATAGCCATGAGGTTTAGAAATTTTGATGTTACAGTTAAGGAACACTCAAGGTATTAAAGTAGAAATAATTATTATTGATTTTCTAATGATATTTTGAAAATGGATCAATCTTTTGGTATCAATAAGGGTTTACAAATTATTGAAAATAAGAAAAGGTGTTAATAGTTAATTGAATATTATATACAGCCAGGTCCTTTTCACAAATAGTTTTCTTTTAAATTTGTTTTCGTGTTAGTACTTTATTATTTATTCGTCTCCCGTATATTTATTTTTATTTTGTTATTGTCTGTACTTTATTTTTACATTTTTAGTACATATTTAGAATACATTGTATCTTGGTGAAGGGAACATAGGCCCCGAAACATGTTGGTATTTTCAACAAATTAGCAGTGAAAACAAAGTATTATATAGTTGTGAAGCTTCGATTTGACACTTTAAAACAAACGCTAATGAATAATACTAAGGAAAATAATAATAATAATAATATGGATAATTCTAAGGACCACTTATTTTAATAAGTATATGTCTTCAGTTCAGAATACATTATTCATAAAAAAATAATTAAATTGTTAGATAGTTTGAAAATATTAAATTTTTTTATAAAAATATGAACGAGGAACATAATTACGGTGTTAAAGATTTAACCGATTGCTTGTTGGTGTAGTGGTTATGACTCATGCCTTGTGATTCACTGGTCAATGGTTTGAGCCCTAGAATACCAGCAAGAAAGTTCTTTTTTAAGAGTAAGAACATTGATGCGATACGTATTCCGTGTTGGCTTCTCTATTAAAAAAAATGTTTTCTCATATGCGATTGGTATCTATAAATATTTGCTTTTATATAGTTAAACCTGAATTTAATTTTAATTTTATTGTAATCGCTCCCCATTTGAAGTGTAATGTGATCTCTAAAAATCGCCTTAAAAAACTTCTTAATCCGCAAACCTTCTGGCTTCATTTCAGACCTTTCATTCTTTCCGCAGATCCTCTGGATCGTCGTCTTTGAAGCTTGCTGGTTAACATCAGAGGCACCTACTGTTAATGCTCCGTGAGGGTTCAAAAATCAAAAATCAAAAATTTAATTTAAAATGATATACCAGGATATTTTTCATTTCTCGCATTTATTCATCATCATTAATAAAATTAAACAAATCTTCTATTCATGTTAACATAAAACTATTGCATTTAGTTAATCATGTGTTTTTACGGGAAATATTGAGAAGAAAAGGAAATATATCCACTAAATAGCGAGCAAATCGAATGAAGATACCTACAGACCATTTATGGATGGAGCCCAGGACAGAGATGCATGATAAGCACTGTACCGATAAAAAAACTTGCTTTATATATTATATAATATAAAGCTCTAGGATATGAAAAAAGTCTAGCGCATTCGATTACCCTCAAATAATATGTGAAATAATTCGTAAAATTAATTTATATATAAGAGAGAAATATTATATTATACATACAAAATAAAGTATAATACCATGGTAAATAATAATTTCTGTACCCCGCTGGCGGGTAAGTACATATATATGTGGTTTAGAACCTTTTCTCGAGAATTATTTGCTTGGCTGACTTTCAGGAACATTGAAGACATTTACAGATGGTACAAAGTTTTTTAAATCTTCAGTTAATCCCCAAAAGTTTGAGTCGAAGAACAAGAAATAGCTTTTTAGCCAGAACCATGGCTCGACGTGGTGAAGAAGAAGTAGACAAAACAACGAACTTGCTGTTACGTAAAGATACGACAAAATATACCTACGCATTGTTCATTTTTAAGGAACTTATTATTATTTTTAAGGAACTTTAAAAATATTTCTTGTGATGTGAGTTTATGATTATGAATTATGTTTAGATACGTAAATATTCATTTTTCATTCATCACAATTTTTTTTTATAGAAATGCAAACTTATGATACGCTTCGCATAAATATTCGTATATTTTCAAATTAAACTTACCGCTTGTGCCATGAAAATAAAACTAACTTACCGTCGTCCTGGAATGGGGCATCACTAGGCAAGAGTCATAACACCAACAACCTTCTCTATCATCGATAAAAAAATATAGAGACCACCAAGTTTCAATCCTGGAATTCTATGTTGATGGTAGTCAACTCTATAAATTAGGCTATTATACCCAATAGGTTTTTGGCAATTTTATTTCAATAGATTATTTTTATGTGTACGTTATGTGACCTATAGGTTTTTGGTAATTTTATTTCAATAGATGATTTTTTTATGTGTACCTTTCTAACTTTAACTTATCATCACACCATTTTCCGAGGATTAAACGCCACACTCTTATGTCTTGACACACAACTTTAGCTTCATTTACATTCATACATCTTTTTCATGCAATCTCGTCGATTGTTTAAGTTTCTAACAGGTTTCTACTATCTAGTTTCTTCTTTTCTCTTCCCCAAACGTCTTCTTTGCTCTTTTATTTCTGGTGCCATTTTTACACTTGCGTGACACTTATTTATTCGTTTAACTTAATCAAAACGCGTTACTAAGAGAATTATATAATTTATTTTATTTGTCAATAAATTGTGTTCGGTATAAATTGAAAGTTAACAAATAGAATGTGATTTCTTCTTCAAAAACCTGGACGGCTGGGGTGCCTAGTCATGGAATTTCGATATTGAGTGAAACAATCGAGCGAGATCGTGCCTAAGTGGTAAAATCAATAAGTGCGACTACAACGTGTGAGAATTGGATAAAATGTTCTAGTGAATACTAATAAAATGCTGAAAACTATAAATATCATGCCGAACGTAGGACAATAAAGGTATGATAAAACGTTTCAGATTTGTTATCTTGATATTCTTTCAGAGAACTAATTTTAAAAGAAACAAATGATAAAATATGACTCTTCAATACAAATACGTAATGGTTTGGTGTGCAAATGGCTACTGAAAATAGGGAACCCCTTTCTCTATGATTGCGGCTACCTTTGTGATCATCTGAAGTAGCTCATATATTACCAACCATTGGTAAACTGAACAAATGAACAAAGTAAAATGAACATATATAATAATACCTATCAACTCTTAAAATTATGGTAGGTATCATTTATTACCGTTGATGGTAGGTATATCATTTATTACCATTTATACCGTTGGAATAATTCAAATCTATTGGGGAGTACGAATAAGAAAATAAGATTTGAATCACATAAGAATTATAGCGTTCTATATTCGTATTCATTTTTGCGATCTATCCGTTTAATGGATGTTGGCTATGATAACTTTATTAACTGTAGCCCGCAACAGCTCTACGTAGACTGGCCAAACCACTGCCTCAGGTTTTTCAGCCATGATTGTTCTCCTTCTTCCAGGGCTCCGACTTCCGGAAATCTTTCCCTGCACTATGAGGTGCAAGATCTCATTCTTCTCCAGTATACTATCAATATCCGAATACTTCAATATCTCAGTCCGAGATATTGAAGTATTCGGATTTTTATTGTTTTAATAACTTATTTTTCATTATTCATTCAAACCATATTTTTATTCGTAAACTCTGTCAATCCAGCTTATTTTGAGTATTCTTCTGTAGATTGACATATCGAATGACTCAAGTGAAGTCATTTGGAATTATTGAATTATCCAACAACACAAAAAAGAGGCTTATGGGTAACGTTTGACAAAGGATACCTGTGCATTGCATCTGAGTGAAGATTCATTTTTTAAAAATATAATTTGATATGTTAGCTTTTATTCCTGAATTTATAATATAAATGTATGTTTTAAAACTTAATTCGTAATGTGGGAAATTAATTTAATACGATATTACCATTCATTTAAACGACAAGATCGATAAATAATAATAATTAAATGATAATAAAGACAATTTCTGGGAGAAATTCATACGGGACGTTTAATTTACGACATTTAAAAAATTTAAATCCAAATTAATCCTGAATTATTATGGCACCATGTACAAATTATATTATTATTTGATTAATCTATTTTTATTTATTCGGTAAATCACACTGTCCTAGAACATGAGGAATGGCTAACTCATAGCATAATAAAAGTACATCTCTTTTTTTTTTAAATAGATGCAACGTCCAAAACTGAAGTAAGTGGTCATTCTCTTATAAAACATATGTGGGGTTTAAAGGGAAAGGCAGCAACATTCATAGAAACTTTACTAATTTAAAATGTACGTACTGAATTCGAGATATATAGAAAAAATAGCCTTTAAATTTAAGGAAACATGATTTTGGAAGGGCTAGATAAGTACAATTTATAAATCAGTACATTCTAAAATAGTAATCCTCGGTGACTGCATTCAAAATATTTTAAATATTTTTTTAATTATGCTACCTTTGCTTTTATACTCCGTATATTATCTTCTTCTTCTGCTGCTTATATTAGGACTGTGTACTGTTGTTTTTCGGCTCCCGCTCCCGTGATGTGGATGACCAGCTGTTCCTCCATCGTTTTGGTGGTCTTTCTGGAGGTCTACTGCCTGCAGGAATCTCGATCTTCGCTATTCTTACCACTCTTGTCGAATTCGCTCTGTCCACGTGGTCTCTCCAGTATCTCCTTCTACTTATTTCCCATCGCAGGATATCTTCGAAATCACAGATCTTTCGAATTTAGGAGTGGCGTACTCTGTCTCTGATGGTTACTCCCGCGATGGGTCGGAGAGTTTTAATACCATTTTATTATTTCTTTAAGTAATTTTATAAGCAAAGTAATATGAAAAATTATAGTAAGAGCATGATGATCTCTACACAAAAAAATAAAACTTTTTTTGAACTCACGATTTATTTTTGACCAACGGTTGTGCAGACCTCGTGTCCACTAATCCGTACACCCCGACCTGCAAGTCTTCAGGCTCCCATAGCCTCGCCGGGCTGGTGCTATCGCTTACAGATTATCTTTGGGGTCTGGATTTTTTTCCAATTGTTTAGTATATTCAGCCCGTAGACGCTGTCGCGGCGAGGGTTGGAGCTGGGTGGGATTTGGATTTGGTGAAGAAAAAAACTCCGGCGTACAATAAGAAGATAAAACTCGTTTGTATTCACTCTTCAAGATATTATTTATTAGGAATATTAAGTGCCGCGTGTTATACGTAAAATAATTAAGTGCACCTGCAGTATATGAAGAGAGATGTTAAATTATTACAGGTTTATCTATTATATAAAGCGAATAATGTATTTTTACAGTGTTAGGTAATTTTTGGGGCTGGGGAATAGGGCTGGTTTATATTTTTAATATTTAAAGACAATTTTCAATTTTACAACAAATTTTGATGGACGATATACTTAGGAGTTTTGGAAGGGATGTCCTTTTTTATATGACATGTGTTAATAATATATGTCCTTTTTTATTAAACTCCTTAGTTAAAGGGACACAATTAATTTTCGATCATTTATGACAGGTAACGTCTAATTAGAAATATTACCCAATATTAAATATTATTTTTTTATTTTGTTAATGTTAAAACTTCGATTTTTAATTTTTAATATAAATTGTATCCTAAAAGGGAACATTGGCCCTGAAATACATTCTGGTATTACAGATTAATGGTGTAAATAAAGTATACTCTATATTATATTAAAGAACATATTATTATTGTGTTGTTGTAGTTTCAGAAACCAAATTTATTAATCAATTAGAAAGTCATCCAAAAAATTGATTTGATTTTTCTGTGTGTCTTTCTAATTGATTAATTGTCCTCATTGACATATTTCATGACAGTTACAATGAATATAAGAGAACTATTACCAAAATTGCGAAATTAGCTGTTTAGTCTCTTTATTCAACGTCACTCTATAAAATCTCTTTTTTCTGTTCTTTCTTGTATATGTTTTAGCCTTTACTTTTATCTCTATGTTTTCTGTGTTCACATTTAAATGATGAAAAGCATTTAAACTAATTGTATTATCTGTATCAATTTTTTTATAAACAATTTTGCAAAACGGCATATGCAGTTTATGTGCAAGAAAGTATCACAGAATGTTTAACATTTTAAAGAATACCTTCCGAATAGTTGTTAAGAATACGAATAAGAAAACATTATATTAAAGCTGTCGCCACATTTCACAGTTCATTATAATATTTCTTTAAAAATGTTTTGATTTTATTTTTTTCTCATTCATTTTTGAGTTTGTCAATTAGTTTAGGAATTATGTACTATTTAAATAGGTCTCCGTAAAGGTTGTTTGTTTTATTTTTATTTCTAGTTTCTTATTTGTTATTTGTCGTGTTGTGGATCTGTTTTGAATTTGTGTTTTATTAGTCTTTCACGTATTTTTCCAGAGTCAGCTGTAATGATGTTGTTTTTGTATTGTAAAGATTTTATAACTTTTTAAATAGTTTATCAAGGTGGTCCTTACATGCTTCTTTTTATTTTTTATTTGTGTTTTAAATATTCTTATTTGTAGTTGTTACTACTCCTCTCTGTACTCATACAAATGAACGTCTTTACTATAGTCGTGTGTACGATGATGAAGAGGATATACCTACTATCAGATAATACCAAATAATAACATCTTTTCAATCGGATTCAAAAAGAAAAACTAAAAGTTATAACAAAGTTTCGGCATAGTTTGACGGATCATCCATTGTCCGCGGTAATAAAATTGTTATGTTACACAGGGCTTACAACAATGCCGCATTGTTATTTGACTGTACCTAATTTGCGCGCACAATGCGTCGGTACCTTCGAGAAATTGCGCCCTTGCTCCAGAGGTCCAAAGTGCACCGCAAAAGGTCCCAAAAAGCCGACAAAAGATCGATGATGCAATCGTAATCCTCTATCGATATTTTTTAAAAGCGATTTTTTTCAGTCATTTTTCGGTGGGTTTTCAAATTATGTTTACACCGGGGATTACACATTGATCGGAGTTTATCAAAGGAAATTATAAGCTTTCTTTTGTGCCGGTCTCGTGTGTAATATTGCGCGGAGAATCGGTCTTTTTGATCGAAAATATTGGATTTTTTTATCAAATATACAAGAAATTAATTCCAGATTGATTGGAAAACAGGTGTAAATGCGCTATGGGTATGTTTATTTAATATTTCTATTTTTTATAATAAATATTTAAAAAAAATGATATTTTGATTTATACATAATTTCCTTCGTTAAAAGCACACTAACTAAATAAACGCAATAAATCTATAGGATGTATGGATGTTATCGTAAATGATGATAGAGGTTTCCAATGATTGAATTATGTATCCTTTACGTACCACCCATTTATTTATTGTTGATATGGCTATTCACCCTAACCTCAATATACAGGGTGAATAGTATAGAATAGACCCCAAGTTGATAATGATAATGGTGATAGACGCTCCTTGGGGATCCGATCGTAGACGATGTTGTAGAGGAGGTGGTAGCGTAGATCTGGAAGCGGTGGCTGCGTAGCTCTCCTTTGTGGTTCTGTTGTCCGTAGTCAGTTACTCGGCATTCGAGTAGAGTTGACGTCACGGTGTAGGTTCTGATGTGCAGCGGGACGTTGTTGTAATGTTGGCGGAGGTCAGTTGTCGACGTAAATACTGACCTCCACCGGCAGCGAGATGTCGTCGGTATAACTCTGTGAGTTACTGTGTACAGTGTCGGAGACTGAATGCTGACTGAATGATAGCTGATGTTTTGTGTGGAGAGGGCAGAGCTTATATACTGCTCAATTCTAGGAAATTCATCTTATCAGCAAATTGGTTCCTTGACGTAATTGTTTATTATTGGGTCGCCTCGTGCGATCTTGTAACTGTTTACGGCGACTGCTACAAATGAATTGCATTTTTTGTGACGACAATCTGAATCTGAAATTTCGGCAAAGAATGGTTAGATGCTAAGTTTGTTCTGTGTTTTAGTAAGGTATTGAATAGTGGACCCTCAAAATAAGTACCGTGAATCGACTTGGAGCATTTGAAATGTGGTTGCACCGTGGAATAAGATTTGCGCATGCCATGGACAGATATGGTCAGCAACTCAAAAGTGCTTCAGAGAGCCAGAACTGAGAGAGTGTTGTTGACAAATATCAAAGTTCGAAAGGTGTCATACTTGGGTCATGTGCTCAGAAGGGGAAAAGTTTGACCTTTTGCATTTGATCATTAAGGGCAAGATCTATAAAATCTCACGGCTCCGTAATATACGAGAATGGACGGGGATAAGGACGGTGGAAGAGCTTTTTTGAGCCGCTAGTTGGTAAAAATTGTGGATACCTGATACGACACAAAGAGAAGAAGAAGAAATCAAACTGAGTCGCATCTCTATATATAAAACTTTAGTTTACCTCTGTATTTATATAGGTGTGTCTGTTCTCTATTATATACATACCTATACCCTTTGACCGATCTACACCAAGTTTTGCATTCATACTCGTAGGAATGGTATGAGTAAAAATGAAAATAAATTTGGATTCTGCGTAAACACAGGCATCATCCCTTTTTCACCTATCTGCCCATCTCCTCCTTCTTAATTAAGATATAAATTTGTGTTAAATTACATGCCACCTTTTCAAATTTTCTCAAACTAAATCTTAATGGATCTTGCTTAAAATGTAGTTTAGTGTTAAGTAATTATGTGTGATATTTTATTCTTCATACTTACTGTACGAATTTGAAGATCACGTGTAGGTACACATCTAAATGTACTAAATGTATTGAATGTTTGGCCTCTTTTTTGTGTTGTTAAAGCTCCTGACCTACGTTTTGTAGCCAGTCATCGTAGTCCTTATAGTAGTGAAGATTCTGTAGATCTCTAGCGATAAGGAATAATCGACAAACATTGATATTTCTACTTTTAATAGTATAATTTCATCACAAGGTCTTTCAACAAACGAAAATACGTCATGTCTTTGATACGGTATTACCACGGAATAGATAAATATAGACACACTTTATTTTCGATACGGCGTTGCCAGCCGGTACTTACAATACAACCTGCTTTCAAAACGGTATTTCAAGACAATACATAAGCACAACATCATCAACACACATTATAGCATATCAGCCTTGATGATGGACCCTGCAATGGCATCCGAAACGTCGGGCAGAAAGGTCTTAGAAATACCCAGAAGGAAGAATATCCCAGAAATCACAAAACCTGAAGATTCTGAGTGGCCATGCAAACCTTAGAAAATTTCAGTTTTTCACCTTCTCGATGAACTTTTTGGCTTTACAATTTTAAGCTGTTCTAGTTTTCGAGTTTTATTGTCCCATAATAAGTAACGTAAATTTAATTTATCGTTCCAGACCCCAAAAATTAATCCTACATAAAATATTTTAGATGGTTATTTCAAAGGATCACATTGCTGAATTCTGATAAAACGAGTTTATTTAATTTCAAAAATTTTATGATTTTATTTATATGAGTAAGTTTTTTTGTTTTTTCAGTAATTGTAGACTGCTCCATTTGTCATGCAATTTATAAGGTGAGTACCTATCACGGAAGCACTTTCTGTTTGATGATGTCATTAAATACATCGACATAATTGGTCATTAATTTAAAAGTTGCACACTTCGCGTTATGTTGTGCCTATTCATTACATTCGTTCAGCATTTTGGGATATAGATTAATGCATTTCCTCGATTATGCAAGGCCATAATTTTCTAATGAATTCTATTTCATACACATTTATTCATATTCATATAAAATATTGTATAATAAGCAATAAATAACAAAGGAAAGCGTGATAATATTATTCACGGGGGTAAATAATCCCTTTTTCATGTGAATTTTACTAGTTAGGTACTATGGTTCATTCACCAAGCCACTACTTGATTATCATTGAGAGAAATTTTTTTAATGTCCTTTATTTTTTTCCTAAATTTTTTTGTTCAAATATTGCATTCATATCTTACACATATAAATATAAAGTAGATAAAGAGTAGAAAATGCCATAGTCATTCTTTCTATTTTACCACTTTCGTCTTGATAACTTCAATGCACGCTCGTTATTGATTGAAGCTTCTAACATAACCTTCTTCAATTATGAGGTATACCTTATCATGACTCTTCTTTTTTTAATGACCTCTAAACTAAATAAGTCGATACTTTTATTCATGACTGCGATATTGGAGTAATAATTCACTACAAGGCTCTATGTTTTAGACCAAAAGTTCATTCATATCCGCTGTGGGGTATCTTTTCCTTTCTATCTGATTATCTGAAAATGTACATTTTTAACCATCTGTTTCAACTCATACATAAAATAAAAATAATATGAGGCCAAGTACACTTCCCTGTGAAACACCGCATGCTATTTGTTCGTTTGAAGTTGTTTGATCATTTATAGTAATATTTTGTATTCTACACTTCAAGTAAGACTAATCGAGTGCTTTATTTTTAATGCCAAAGGAATCCAGCTTCCTAAGTAGTTAATCATATGATTTTCGAATTTTTGTTCGTGTTTTATCCTGTTCAAAGTTTGAGGGTCCGTTGTAATGAGTTTTTTTGCAATCGTATAAAATATAATTTATTTTTACTTTACTACTAATTAGAGAGGAAAGGAGGTTTGATTATGTCCTCACATTAAAAAAAACACCATTTATTTCCGAATATGCGATTTTGGAATTCTTCAAATCTACCCCAGAAACAGTAAGTAAATACGTATAACATATTTATATAGGAAAATAAATTAAATCTGTATTAGGAGACCCATGAATTCCTCCGCATAATAATCGCTTATACTTAATACACTGTTTCATTCCTTCCCTCCAGCCCCCAGCCCCCATCTCGGGGATGAACAGCCAGCATCCCCTTTGATTATTGTGAAGGTACTGCGGGAGCGAGGGCGGGGGGTGGCGATCATATTTGTGTGTAAACTTGTTACGTTATTGTGGGGCGAATCGCGAGGGTAGCGCCTACCTACCCACGACTCCCCCGAAATCTGGTTGTCGAGAACCGGATTCAGGAAAAAAATGCAAGGAGTGCTTATTTAATATATTAGATTGTACAATTGATACATATTATTATAGTCCTTTTTCATTACATTATTTTCGGCACCCCTTTATCCATTATCCATAAATTATTTGACTACTTGATTTAGATAAATTCAGAATTATTTTAATCTCGACATTTACATATATTCGCGGATTGTACATTCATTTTTTTGTTGTGCTAATAATCTTGTCCCTGGTGTATCTTGAAATTGGTTGGCCATATTGGATGCAAACTTTATTGCTGGCCGTCGAAAAAGTTATATATATTTCGGTGTTCTCCTCAGTTCTTCATTTTTGATGGGCTAATGTGTGTGGTGTTTGGAGAGATTTCCCACCCATCCAGAGGTATCTTCTCGTATCGGCATGTAGCGTATATTGTGTGAGTGTCAGGTATATATATGTCAGGAGGCAAATGTTGACAGATTCGGTACAGGGTGCAAATAATATCCACGATTAACTCTCGTTCTATATTGTTTTTTTTTTCTTTTCTTTTCTTTTTTTTACTAATTTATTACAATTACATATGGTATTGCGTACAAGAATATCATTTATGTATGCTATGGCGGCCGGCGATAGATAGGTTGTCACCCGTAACGAAGAGGACCTGGTTAGCCGCATCGAACCCTGATTGGTAGATGTAGGCTGGATGCGTACGGCTAGAACCGCGACGGCTCTCGACCGCCACACACTTACGGAAAAAATTGAATAAAAATTTCAAAATGTTTTGACCACATTAACACCATTATGATGCATCAGCCTCTCTATACAGCAGATACGGCCCCCTGCAATACTTCTCTATTCTAGAAGATGAAAAAACGACATGCTTTCAACATTAAGAATATAAAGAGAGTTTTGCTGAAGGAGCTAAAAACTATGCCGACGATTGCATTCCAGAAGTACTTCGGAAATTGCGAAAGCGCTGGAATAAGTCTATTATTATATCGCACCTCGAGTGCAAGATTACCATCTTTCCAAAAAAAAATCATATTTTTGTACATCAATCGTTAGTTCTACTGCGCACCAAAAAATCACCTTTTTGAACTTAAATTTTGTTGATTTAGTGTAAAAAGTGAAATATGAAATTGGCATTTGATACATACACTTTAAATTGAGTGGAAGAATATCCTTAACACGTGTTTTTCTATGAAATATGAAAATAAAGTTGATATTTTATCCTGTTTATATGCAAAAGGATCACTTTTAATGCTTGCAGTAATATTTTTTTTTTTTTTTTAATTTAATGGCTTGTCACCCAGTAAAAGGATGTTATTTCCAATATTTTAATTACGAGAAAAAAGCTTTAAGATCCATTATTTCATAATACACTATCGTATTGCACTCGGGGTAAGATGTCTGATGGGAACACATTTGAAACTTAATATTTATGAATAAATAAAGATTTAAAAAAAATCGTGCTTATTTTTTATCAAATCTCGTACATATTAAATCTTCTTCGAGATGTGTCGTCTTCCGTCGATGGCTGGCCACCATCCTGATTTTACCTATGCAGGATGCGTAAGATTTCCAGCATTTTGGACACAGAGCCACTTTCTAGGGTTACGCTGTCAAAAAAACCTCTTTCTGCCTCTGTCTTGGCTACCTTTTATCTTCCCTTGAATAAAAGCAAAATCCAAAAAAATAAAAAATGTTTTCAGTGCAGTCACCGAGAATTACTAATTTAAATTGTACCGAATTCAAGATTTAGGCTATTTCCTATAAAATCTCGATTTCAGTACGCACATTATAAATTTGTAATCCTTGATGAATGTATTCAATTTTGTTATAATTGTTTTAAGTGGGGTAGATTAGTGCATAAAAATTTAATCTCATATTTTATGTAAAAAGTGAGTAAAATATTTTAAAAATTGGTCTTGTATAATTCTGCCCCACCTATAAATTGTACTGTAAAAATGTAAATACCTATAAAATATATTGATAAAAAGTGTAAATTGTATAATTTCCTCTCAAATTCAATAAATATTTTTAACACTAAATATGAAGAATATCGTCATATGGTGAAGCAGATACTAGAAACTCGTCCCCCTCCCTGATCATGTATACTATATACATCACGAGCCCCTTTATGTCTATGTTAAAGCTAAATTTGGAACAATTGTTTAAATGATGTTTTATCTGTCATTGTCGAATTGACTTATCTATGATTATGTCCTATTTGTGTTATCCTTTAATTGAGGGAGACATTTAACTATTTTTTTGTATTTCATCTTATCAAGCAATTGTGTCTCCCTGTTGGATGACCGAATTAAATAAAAAAAATAAAAATAAGAGTGCTAATTATACACAAAAGAAAAGACATGAAAAATATCATTTTTCTTAATAAGAAGTTGACAAAACCTGTGCAACAATAAAGTTGGACCAATATATATTAGAAGATATTTTTTCTTCAAAAGTTTTTCCAATGCGATGTTGTAATATTGCTTATAGCTTTAGAGTTTCAAAGGTATGTTATTTACTGAATGAAATAACTTGCCTTTGACATTTTTAAATCTTAACTAAATGACGTAAAATAGCGTTGCAACACTTTTAAATTTCACATATTTTTTTATACATATCATACATATCATATCACATACTCTCGTCGAACGCTATTGGCTAACTATGGGTTAACTGGCGAGCAGCGCGGTTGCAACTGGTTTAATCACACATGTATAGATCACACACGTTCAAGTGATATAGCGACACGAATGCTTTATTTAGATTTTGAAATATTGCCGGTGTATCAATGTGCCCTTTGCATCAAAGTGCCCCACTTCCCCCGACTTATTCATACACAACAGCAACTCAGCGTAAAAAAAATTAACAGTGAAATTTTTTACTACGGTATATTCCCTAACATTTTCCGGCATACTCGGAAACCGACAAAAGATTTACTTATCTAGTTCTTTGACAAAACCAGACATGACACATTTTATATTTCGTCTGTTTATATTTACACAAATATGTAATTCCATCGGAGGTGTAATGTTTGCCATTGCGAAAAGAGCCTGAGCAAAAAGGCTTTTTGGGGATTTAGCCGGGATAAAAATGCCGGGAAGGATCCCGCATTACCCGGGGCCATGCGAGATGTTCAATTAAGATTGCGTTTAGAAACACAAATTGATTTTTTATTAGGGGGCAAAGAATCATTGCATCCAGATGTGTCTTTACAGTAAATCTGTCCTAGAAAATTCCTTCCGAACTGCAGTGCGATGCGATTTATTTAAATGTCGATTTATGTCATTGATAAAATGTTTGGTCAAAAAAGTGGTTAAAAACAATTTTTATTTTTTCAAAATACAGATTATCAACTGAACCTGATAGATAGTCCTAGTATAAGATGTAATAAATTACTAAAATAAAGACTTGACGCGTAACTTACAAACAGTTTTCTACTTTTTAAATTTGTCTTCACATTAGTTCCAATAACTTATTTAACTCTCTTATATAAATTTGCCTTTTTTTATGTTTCCTTCCGTCCTTTTTCTCTTTTTTCTTCAGTTTACTAAAAATTAAAAATACTTATGTACATTTTTAATTTTTAATAAACATATCCTGATGATGGGACCATTGGCCCCGAAACATATTGATTATTCAATCAATACATTTCAAACAAATTGTTTTCTTTTAATAATAAAATTATAATAATAGTGATATGACTATAACAAGATAAAAAAATAATTACGTTTTTGAAAATTATAATAAACTACAGCTTATTTTAAAGTAATGATTGCACGCCACTGCATATTACTTACCAGTGCTTTGCTTAATGTTTTCTGATTGAAGTCTTCTTTGATTAAAAACACAAATGATGGATGCAAAAAACAGGGGTAAAAAATATAAAATATTGATGGAAAAGGGGGAAATGGAGAATCTAACAACACCTTTGACTTTTAATTCAAATTCAGTTTTATTGATTTTTAACCGTTGAATATTTACTCCCAACATGAAACCTGCACATGTCCTAACAAAATTTTGCAGACGATGCAATCTCAAAAATAAAGTAGGTAACTTGCATTTAATTAACGTATAAATGAGTTCTTATCGATATTGGATGGATTACACCTGCTATTTTCATGACGTTTTGATAAACCAGCGATTGAAATTTATATACGTATCAATTCACACATCTAGATGACTGCCATTTAATATAATTGTTGATTTGTAAGCCAAATTTTTAAAATTATTATATTTCACAATTAATCCGATTATTAAATATAGCTTGAAATAGTTCGTGTGTTGGCGTGTATTAATGGCATTTGGATATCAATGTATATTAATGACTCAATTATACATATAATAACGAAGGATTCAAGATAAGTTATGCAAGGTTCTCCAATTTTACTAATACATCGTCCCATCCTCTCTGCGAACTTATCTGAAGAAACTGGTGGCACCCGGATATCAGAAAGACGGAGAGGAAGATGGTGATCTTCAACACGATAAACCGACTAGATCAAAAAAGCTACAGACTGTCCTTTTGCAGACCATGTATCCGACTCGCCATCTGCTGGCTGCAAAGAATGGTTAAAACCATCAATATGATTATGCCTCACTAATTATAACTTTTCGAAATATGCCAACCATTTTATAGAAAATAACCACACATTCAACAATACAAAAATACACATCCTATATAAACAGACATACGGCCTAGAAACACTTCAAATTCATAAAAACCTAAACGCAATAAATAACATCATCAGTAATCAAATACAACCCTTCACATCACCCCTTCTCACAATGTTTCCGCTCTCCTACCACCCAGACACCCCCTCCACTTCTACTGAATCCACAACCCATCAGACATCCACTCCCGCACACCTATGTCTCAACTCACCTGAGGAAGAAAACGGAGGATACCGAAACATATTACATCATAATTACATAATTACATCAATTAATCTTCATAACCCGGGCCCCACGATCCTCAGTAACGGGGGCACCGATTCACATCCTTTGCGTAATACACAACCAACAACAAAAACACTCTTAATCACTGCGCAGAACATGTACCAAATCGCACGTGACCACTTTGCATTGACACATTAAATGTTGCTAGAGCAGGGCGAAGACACTTGTAATTGGGATATTGGGTTGTCTCTGAAATAATTAATGTACTTTTTTTAACCTAGTATTTTGTTAGTGTCTCATTAAAAATTTAATTATTATTTAATGTATTCAATTTTTTCTTCTACCTCTGTAACTATAATGTAGGTACCCAGACTAAATTTGTCACCAAGCGAAATAGCACTCTATGCTATAATTATTATACAAAGTTATTTCAGCGGGAAGGATATCAAATAAAGCATTTTCTTTGCAAACAAAACCCTTAAAATTATTAAAATATTGCTTTTATTTTATTATATCACATAATTTTATATACTTAATCAAACTTTAGATCAAGAAGTTTGATAGGGATATTTTTAATACCACAACCATCAGGCTAAGATTTACTTTTTTATTTTTATCTTTTCGGTTGAATTTATCCTTCTGTATGCTAAATATTTCTTCTTCTTAATGAAGAAGAATAAATATTAAGCATACAGGAGAAAGTATAATGACACTTTTAGCAATGCCTTTGTGGTAACTATAAAATGACACTGACAAAATCTCTGCAGCATCCTTGACGACTTCTTGAAGAAGCAGCATTAGTTGCAGTCTTTTTAATTTTCATCCATCTTAGTCGGCGATCTTCCTCGGGATTGAAATCCTAGTATTCTTATTGTACCACGAGCGCCGAAATTTATTTGAGTATCGCCACTAAGTCTGCAATGAGAAATATTTCTTTATTAAGATAAATTACGGAAGTCTCAGAGAAACGGAGCAATGGTCCCATCATCAGGATATGTTAATTATAGAGAGATCAGAGCATACGACCTATATGAGCTTGCTTAAGTGATACTATACACAATGCAATATCCATTCGAATGCACTGCACTTCGAATGCACTGTATACATAGATATCTCAGCTATAAAGACTCCCATTCACGTTTACGTTATATTTATCCTCCTCGGACCCAGTGTTGCCTGCAGCAGACATATATATCGACAATTGGAAAGAATCTTTCAGACCAATGTTTGGCATTATGTCCTTTTACAAATTAGTTAAGATAACCATCAATAGATATTATTAGTGGAAGCTATGTTGAATCCCAAATTTGAAATGTTTTAAGAACTGTAATTGTTTGTTCGTTAAAGATCAATTAAAATATCCATTTTGATTATTCTTTGGGTCCGATGAGGTTATCTTAATTAATAATTATCCCTCATGGTAGTAGGAATGGTAGAGGGAAAGATTGCCAGAGGGCGCCCTCGCGGTGAATATCTTGAGCAAGTGTATCAAGATATGAATTGTGTCTCCTACACAGAGCTGAAGAGGATCGCCGGAGACCGAGTGGAATGGAGAAAGAGATGTGCTTTGCTGCAAACCAATCCAATGGATTGAAACCCAGGAAGAAAGGATCCCTCAGTGAACGTAATCTATTAATAGGGTTCTATGAATATATATATAAATATAAAAATATTGTTAGAAATATTTCTGTAAAGAAAGGTAATTATTATGATCCATAATTAGTATAATAAATAATTGAAAGCAAATAATGTTCTGCCGTTATCTGATCACAGCGCGAGGGTTGTAGGTGTACAAGGAATTGATGTGAGGGTGTTTTCATCCCTCTACTGTCGGTGAAGTGGCGTGACATAGGAGGCTGTATTATATTTTATATTGGGGGTGTAACAACCCCACTGTGTTTGTGCTAACCCTAATATTGGAGCGCTACTTACAGTGCTCTGATAAACCCCAGCTAAACGGGCAGGACGTTCGGAGTAGGGTTGGGTTTATTAAACCAAAAAAATATTTTAAGGAAAATATATTTAAAAAATATTTGTATTATAAAAAAAACTATATTATAAATTTCAATTAAAAGTACGACGATAAATTTTGATAAAACTATTTTGTTAAAAAAATAGAAGACGTTCTTAATTTCTTAATACACAGAAGCATATTTTTCTATGCCGGTTTCCATTTTTTCTAAGATTATAGTCCCTAACATACCAAGCTTCTTGGTTAAGTGGTTAAGACTCTAGCCTAGTAGTCCAGTGATCAATGGTTCGAGCCCCATTCCAGGACAACAACGAGATAGTCCCATGTTATGTATTCCATGTTCACATCTCTATTTTTTTAAAGAATTAAATTATTATAATTCTAGTAGTTTTATTAGACCTTGAAATAAAGTTGCTGTTTTTTGTTTGGTTCAATAAATCACATTAGATTTTATTAAATATTTATATAGTTATTCAGATAAAATAAACGTAATTTTTTAAATTTAAATTCGAGGAGAAATTTTACTGAAAAAGAATGATTTAATTGAAAATCAGTAGGAAACAGAAAAACCATTTATGAATATAGACTTTATGAAACCAAAACAAAATCTTCTCTTATTTGAATTTTCTAATCAAGACAAATATCTGAAGGGATATATATATATAGAATAAAAATATTTTCATCAAATATAATACCAAAGTTAATTTCTTTTAAGAAAAGTATAAACCATGGAGTTTAAAATTGTATAGAGATGAACTAAAGCTATTATTTTTATTTCCTTATTACAAGCAACTTGCAAAACTGCAGGATCGTGCAGTGAGCACAAGAAGCATGACTTTTTCCTTAGCAAATATTTTGAAAAGAAACCGAAATAAGAGGTATAACTTGTAACATTCCAACCACAATAAAAAACATTTTATATTATTCAGATTTCAATATTTTTTATTATTCTGCCAGATAAATATTTAATTTTAATTTCTTTTTCCACATATATTATACATACATACATACGAATATAGTATCTTCACGGGACAAGGTCTGTTCTGAAGCAACTATCTGTACAGTTTTTTTTTAGGTTTTAACAAAAGCAATTTTTTTCCACATATATTATACATACATGGAAGTTATACATACATACGAAGATAGCCTCTTCACTAGACAAGGTCTATTCTAAAGCAACTATCTGTACAGTTTTTTTTAGGTTTTAACATAAGAAAAAACTATATATTAGAAATTTAATTTTAAAAATTGCATGAAAGAAATAAAAATAAACTAATTGAACTTGATAAAGAAATATAGGTACTAATTAAACTTAATTAAGTTAACACAGAATGAGGACAAAAGCACCCGTGTAAGCATATTAGTATGTATGACACATTGATGTCATTTTTAGTCCTACCTGCATCAAAGAGCCACTTAGTTATTTTTTGTTTGAAAATGTTTAAAACTTGACCCTTTACAATTTAATGGCAAGTTATTGTATATTCTTGGAGCGCAAAATAAGAAAAATCTTTGCCCAAATTTAGTGTTCATTTTTGGCACTGAGAAGTTTCCTCGTTGCTTTGAAGCTTGTCTCGCTTCTTGTATCCTTGGCTTCTGATCGTGTGTGTAGATAGGTTTTTAAATATTTTAATTAAGATAGATCTGGTACACAGTTGTCGTATGTTCAATTGTTAAAAATAATCTTAAACAAAACTTTAACCCTTTTTACATTAAACAATATTCTACACATATTTACGCTTGGACTTATGACTCACTCAACCTATCACTAACATTGCACTTGATACTTTGTAGATATATAATTATTACCTTATGAAAACAAATATTATCGACGAATTCAAAAAAAAAGTTATAATTGTGTTCTTTAACGCCACTATGGGACAGGCGTAGCCTAGTGGAGTGGCATAATCCACAAATCTAACAAAAAAAAATTGTAATCTTATCTTATATTTTTATTGTTAAATTATTATTAAGTACCTATATATTGTAAACAAGGATTTTTTTAAATAAATAAATAAAATAAATAAATAGTTGAATGGATCTAAATAGTTCTTCAGAATTAAATCTGAATCTTTTTTGTTTATTACTCTAATAACCCATTTCTGAGCCTTTGTTATAAAATCCAATAAAGTGTGGCCACGTTGGACGCAAAACACCCGATCACATTGTTAACCAAACGATCTCATACATCCAGAATACATCCAGAGGAGACCAAAAAATTAATGAGTGGTGCAAAGGGATTGTCACATGCAGAGGCAGATTGTGTGATGTTATTCAGGACAGGAGTACAACCTGAGAACGAGAAGGGCTGACTCCAATAGTCGATGAAGACGACAACAGTAAGTTGGCATGAAGCTAGAGAAAAGAAGAAGACGTTATTTAAAAAAATCCTAATCCGAGTTTCTTTAGCTTTAGAGGTTTCTTCACCTTTTCATAATTATTTCAAAATTTACAGTACGTAGTATTTAAAAAAAAAGTTTAACTTATTAGAACCAGACCGTGTTTCAGGAAATACGTTTATGTCTGTGTATTTTAATGGTTTATATTTTTAAAATAATTTTCTTGATGTTTTAAAGCACTCGTAAATTAGACCATTTAAAACATTAAAAAAAAAGAATTAAATAATTCTTACGAAAAATATTTATAAACGAAAATTGAATGTATCTAAATTAAATACTGACAACCCTGTTTCCGAAGTAGGGGTGTGAAAACAGCGTTCCTACCCTCAGTTGCCCACCCTCCATAGATGTGTGCTGTTTCCTGAGGAACCTTCCAGCGGGGGTGAGCCTCCGATGAATGGAAACCCATACGATTGACTTTGGCAGGGTATTTTAAGTGTTGGAATTCCGCACAATGCTTTGAAACTCTATTGCCGGCGAGCGTGGGGCGATTTTTTCTAATTGGATTCGGCATATCTTGAATGCTGATCTCGATCTAAAAATGCGCAACCCTCATTGCTGCCCTTATTTTAGATTATTCTAAAGCAAATGTTTATTCTTACGTTATTTTAATAAATGTAAGTACCTTGTTCTTTTGGAAAATATTAAAGATAATTTGGTTTTCATTGAAAAATAATTTGCTTATCATCGGAAAACGAAACCGGCACTTTTCCTTTGTTTTCGACACCGTAAACATCTGTAATTACAAACAATTTGAGACTTCTACAGAGTGTAACAGAGCTTGACCACAATATTTTATAGGTAGATATTTCTGCCTCAATTATGAGTAAAAAATATTTAAGCAACAGTGTACTAATATCAATAGTTATAGAGGTAAAAATTGATAATTTAGAATTATAATTTAGACAGGAATCTACATGTAAAGTTTTGTGGACTAGCTTTGTTACACCATGTTTACCAACATATATATAGGCTTGTATAAATTATACATCTGTTACCTCATTTTCAAATAGCTATCAACTTTATATTGCAATGAATTTCCTAATCTTCAAATCTATCAAAAGAAGAAGCGCTTGAAGAAGTCTACCGCCTGTTACTTGAATCAGCTGTTGACAGTTTCGTGGACGCCGTTATCAGTCTGAATGTATTTTTCGCCAAAAATTCATCTAATATCCGATGTTAACATCCCACTCACTCACTCTTCCGCAATTTTCGGAGCATGGTTAGTAATTAAAAAAAAATACTTATCGCAACTTTACTGACTTGTTTGATAAAATAGCAATGAGAAATATCATCTGGTGCACTGAAGAACTTGGAACTGATGCTAGGTTGCAGTGGTGAAAAGTTTCTGACATCATTTACAACCAAGCGCTAACTTACGTTCTTAATATACCAGTGGCGTGCAGCGCATACAAGCAAAAAAGCTTTGCATTAGTAAAGATTCTGGGAAACAAATATTAATTAAAAAATTAAGAAAAAGTCGTTTTAAAATTCTATCTTAATACATGTTTTAATTCCGACATTTCTGTATCCAACTTCATGTCAATTTTTAATTTATCTCACTTGTTTGCGCCCAGCAAATTTGTTCCATAGATCTAGTCAAATCGAGAAAAATTCGTCCTGAAATGCATATTTTGACTCATCTCTATGTCTGCAAGTTTTTTGTAATGGATAAGTAATTTTTTCATATAATGTGGTGTTTCTTCGAAAGGTCTAATGCGACGTGAAAACTGCGTACTCGTCACTTGCAGAAATTACATTTTTTACAAATTACACCCAAAACTTTTGTGTGAATTCTATTCCTCTTTTTTATGGTAAATTCCATCTTAATGATTATGTTGAGTACGTTTATTCTTTTTTATATGAATTAGGTACTGAATTCAATAATCACACATATTCGATCCATTTCTATTTAAACGAATTAGTTTGTGGTAATTTATTAAGAAAATTTTGACAATGCCATCGATGAAATCGTAAAATATATTTTATTTTTTGGTGGATTTGATTAATTAATTTGGTTTTAAATATCGTAAAATATTTGATTTATTTTTGTGAAAAGAAACGTAGGTATATCTGAAATTAGTTTTATTCCCATTTTTATTACACATAAATTGTCCTCGAAATATGTATATCGAAAATTTTTGCCGTATTACCTGTATTTAAAATATTTATTTATTTAGAAAATCCTTGTTTACAATACTTCTTTTATAGTGAAGTAATTTTTTTTGTGGATTAAATTCGATTTTTAAACTCGATTTTTATGGATTAAAGCTACTCAGAATAGTTCAGTATATATAGTTTAAAAAATATAAAATGTATATACCGATATAGGTATATGCCTTTATATATTTTTTTTAATATACAGTCGGTCACGGCATAACCTCACTGCACGCCACTGTAATATACCTACACAAACGATTCTTACTTAAAAATGGTTTGCATAAAATAAATTTTCTCTTCGTAGACAGAAAAATAAGATAATCTTTGGCTCTCTGTCGTACGCGATGAAGACGACCCTTAATAATCTTTGCAGGTCTGCCTTTGTGATACAGGAGTACCCGATTCTGAACCTCCTTCGTACTCACAGGAATACGGGCAGGAATACAGCCTTTTTTTGTTATTCATTTCCTTATCCGCATTTGCAGCATGATTTGCATTCACATAATTTTTTTGATTTTAAAGAGAAGTACCTATAAGACTGATATTTACAATGGGAGTCCTATATAGTTTTTAGAGTGAAGATAGCTAAGTAGCAGTTAACTTTTATTTATTTCAATTGGAGTAAACTTATTAAAATATACACAAAGAAAACTAGTGAACTTATTTACAGTTATAGTTTCCATCTCTATCAATAAAATACATATATCAACTTTCGACTGTAGATATATATAATCATGCCTGTAACGCACATAAATATGCAGCGACATTGGCTAACTAGCAATACGTGTGCTGGACTCATTATTGGTTTAGATTCTTGAATATTATTGGTCAAGTTCTGTTATTGTTACTCTTAAAAAAAATTTATATCGTGATTTTTATTAGATATAAATATGTGATACATGTAAAGCATAAATAAAAATTAATACATGAAAAACTATTTTTTTAAATATTTATTGTTCCTGGAAGGGTAGGAATGAAAAATACAATCACCGTACATGTAACAAATTTTTGTAAACTTGTGTTTTAGATTGATTTCGATAGCAATACTATTAAATGCAGATGGTGTTAAGAAGTACATAATTTACGAAACAATCCAATTTGCTTTCTTCGATCCCTACCAAGAGATTTTTCAATAGGTTACAATATATATTCAATACAATACAATACAATAGGCTCAATAGGTTACAATTCATTCTATCATTAAAACATTATTTATTTCTATTTATCATAAAAAGTATATTGTCTAAAAACTTATTATCCTGGAACTTATTCCTAAAACTGTATTTAGTGATTTGCGCTGGTATTATTTTTAATATTTAATTATAAATTAACTGTAAATAATGTATTGTGTAACTAAATCATATTCAATTCATAATTAATTATTAATCAATCGTAAAAAGTGTATTTTGTAACTATATCATATTCAAATGTTCACAAAATATTCATACTTTGTACTTAAATGTCACTCTAGGAATCTGTTAGGGTCATTAATGACCTGTTGATCGTCTGTTTGAAAAAAAATAATACAAAAAATAAGAATATAATGATAATACTAGACAAGCATTACGTAACCTTGACGAAATACCAAAAACTAAGACAACACATGGACAGAAAAATTACTCATACATAGGGCCTAAAATATTTAACATATTTAAAACAGACTTCCCGGAAATCAGAATATACTCAATTAATAAAATAAAAGCTTTAGCAAAACAACTGGCTTACCTCCAAAGGTAGAACAGCAACTGAAAATTTACTTATTGTAATTGCATAATAATGTCTTCAAATAAAAATATATACCTATATAAATAAATAAATTAATTAAGGAAAATAAAAAATAATCTTAAACAAAACTTTAACCCTTTTTACATTAAACAATTATTCTACACATATTTACACTTGGACTTATGACTCACTCAACTTTCACTAACATTCCACTTGATACTTTGTAGATACATAATTACTACCTTATGAAAATAAATACTACTGACGAATTCGAAAAAATATTATAATAGTGTTCTATAATGCCACTCTGGGACAGGCGTAGCCTAGTAGAGTGGCATAATCCACAAATTAAACAAAACAAAAAAAATGTGTAATTTATCTTATGTTTTATTGTTAAATTAGTATTAAGTATCTTTATTTGTAAACAAGGATTTTTTTAAAAATATTAAATAAATAAATAAAATAAAAAAATTAATTTTACCGGTTTTTTAATGTAATTTAAATAGCCTTATAATTTTTTTCATTTCATTTATTTACAAAATATATATATAGCCAACGAAAACAATATAACGATAAAAAGCACGCAGAGATACGAAATAATTAATTAAATTTTTATTTATCCAAATTCTTGATATCGGCTAAACACTAGCTTGGAGGTCTCCTAATGAAATGTCTTCATCGCTTGTGACAAGGACCACGAAACTATCGGACTATCCGATAAGTAAGGTCTCGGAGAAAATACACACATGTACGCGCACATTCGTGGGTCCGTAATAAAAACGAGGAAAGGGGGGTGAATCGTCTGTCAGGGCAACTGAGGCGTGTGATTGTGACGAGGAGTGAAAACAGACAGGTGGGCAGACCGGGGCGGAAGGCTACAGGTGGGAAATTTGACGGATGTTCGAAATAATTAAAGAGATATCATTATAAATTTATTTTAATAAATGTGACTAAGTGCAAATCCTTGTCGTTGAAATCAAGAAAAAAAAAGATTATTTATCCTTATTAGTTGTGTCCTTGTGTGGGTGTGTTAGTCCTTTGCAAGTGACATCGATGTCTGTTGATGGGTGTAACTGAAAATGTAAACATTAGTAAAAACCAAATTAATTATAAACCTTGCTTATGCAACCACTTGAGTATATATATATATTTATTCAATTGGTTTTAAAAACAACACTACTGTAGAGCTATTCCACGCCACAGTAAACAAAGCGATGATAGTGATGTCCGTTGAACGGATAGGGAATAAGAAAAAAAATAAATAGAAAAATGATTGTCATATGCCTTTTCCGCAATTAAATTTATATATACGTACATTATATATCAAAAATACTCTCCATTGTGTTTGCCACGGTCCGTTGAAATTCGACCTACGCTATAAAAAAGATTATGTCACTGATTAAGCAACTTTAAGATTCATTAATATAACATAATAATGAATTATTCCTTATAAAGAGGCTTTATACTTTATTCCTCTCGCTCGTCGGATTACTTACGCTGGCAGCACCGCGCTACAGAAAAGATTAACAATGATAATACCAACATTATTCCAGGCGGACACAACTGGCCACTGAGAGCCTTTTCAAAGATGCATACTGCTGGCTTCAATTGCATTCTTTCATTTTATATTTTATCGTATGAAAACTATACCATATCAGTACATTCAAATTATTTTATTTATATTTCAACATCATTTTCATTAAGTTAATTTACTCATAGCCGTTCTCCATGGCTCCGAATGCTAGACTATGTACAACTCTTACTCTAGGCAACTGAAATAGCAGAGATGTTTTATATTAGTGCATTCATTCTGGGTGTCATGGACATAAACTGTAAGGAGGAGAACCACAGCTATGATGATACAAACACAATGAGCAACGGCAAGATGGAGACCACCAGACCATGTGATGAAGCAGGCAATGTCTATGGAGCAACAGTCATCCAGAGAAAAACCAAAAAACACCTGGATGACAAAATCTAACAGAGAAACGGCCTGGATGAAACCTATACACAGAACTGAAGATACAATCAGAGAACGAAAAGAGTCCACCCCAACAGCCTACACAGGCAATGAGTTGGGGAGTGCAAGGAAGAAGAGAAAAAGCCATTCTCCAATGTTTCGCCAAATATTTATTCATACATGTTAAGGGTTCAATGAGAATGGTATTATTTTAAAATGTAACAGCAACCATATTTTTTCTGATTTTTTATTTTTATTTATTCATTTATTTTAGTATTCTCTGAAATAATATACCAGTAGAGAGTTACTGTCGAATGTTAGAGTGAAGGCTTCTTATTTGGGTCACATGGTACGTAGGAAAAAATATCGTCTCCTCCGACTAATACACGAGGGCGAGATAGAACGGAGTTGGTAGAAGGAAAATTTCCTGGCTAATGAGACTTTGGATTTGTTTCGGGAAGCGAAGGACAGAAAGGTCTTCGCACAAATGATCGCTTACTTCGGGGGACCTGATGAGGCACAGAAAGAAGAATACCCTGAAAATCCAGGAGTGTTAAGCACACGCTTGCACAACACGTGAATACTCAGCGTGAGCTTAGTCAAACTTATGGTCCGCCTAATCATCCTAAAGCACTTGATTTTTGGCGAATCGTTACAAAATTTTAAAAGACTTTTACTCTTCACAGAACTCCACCACCAATAAAACATCGAAATGCAAGAAGTGGGGATAATATTGCTGCTGTAAGAACTAGTGTTAAAGACAAAAATTGGACCATGCAACAATGACAAATTGGCATACTTTGCGACCTTATAAGACGTTGCTTTGACCCAAGAACTGAAGCCATTAGACCATCATAGCCGTCGTAAGTTTGCTTGTTGAGCTGTAGGTTTACTTTAAATTGATCGTAATTTTGCTAATAAAGTTATATTTTCGGATGAAGCACATTTTTGCTAATATTGTTTATCAATAAGAAAAACTTTATTTTTAAAAATTTTCCTTTTGGTGTGAGAGTACAGAAGATTCAAGTGCCTTTACATCCGCAAAAAAGGTATGGTGGTATTACTGAACCAATTTTTTTTAATTGCGCTTGAAAGTTATATTGAATGCTGAGACAATAAATTAACTTGTTTATTTACTAGTGTTTTATAGTATGGGAAATAAACTAAATATAGTATCCTTAAAGGCCCTTACCTTTTTTATTAATACAAAATTAATGATCCGTATTTAACTAATCTTAATTCGATAAATTAATAAGGTAATAATTTTAAATACCCAAGACAGAAACAGCTGTCCACGTACATATGAGTATCATCGATAAAGTTTATCATTAACAGTAAACAATATTACAAACAAATATGTTTTTACACTTCCTTAATGATGCAATCGTCGGAATATAAAAATATTAAAATGTACAAATATGCATATCTATGTTTGGGTTCCTATTTTTTTATTACAATAATATTACATTATTACTATTATTTCAGTTTACTAATGCACCTATATTTTTAGTTTTTAAATATCTGAGGACACCCAGTATCGTTCGCCGTACGAGTGTTGGTGAAAATTAAGCACAACGTATAAGTGTTTACTTACTTCAAAAATTTTTATACATTTTTAGGTACATATTTTAATATGATACCTGCCGAATAATCATGATCTGTCTTAAATATAATTATTATGCGGAGTATAACGTGGGTATTTAATTTTTTTATTTATGAAAATAAGTGGAGGAACCATTACTTCGTTGCCCAATTTCATTACTCAAATATTTGACACATCTTGAAATAATTTCTAGATTTAAAGATTTATTTTTTTAAATTCAAATGCAAAAATTGACACTATTCTCCTATATAGAAGCGCACCAGACATTTAAAAAAATTTAATAACTGATAGTAATAGGATTAAATATTTAAATTTGGCTGTCCATTTCTGATGGGTTTTATATTCTCCTTACTCGATCTACAAACCGCCTAAGAAACTTCTAATTGATCCCAGGGGTTACCACTCCGTACAGTAAAAAAAAGACATATTTATAAGATATATGTATACGTAAATATGTTAGTAGGTACTAGCAATAACTCGTCAAAAATGACGTACTTTACATGTTTTAATTTTTTGAACTTTTTTTTTTTTTTTTTTTTCTTTTTATTAATTTTTTTTTTTTTTTTTTACATCTCAGACCCACAAAACATCACATTGATATTTGTCTGTAGGTGCATCAATACATATATATAAATAAATTGTATATACCAGAAATACATTCATATTAATTAATTACAATAGATCTTATAAACTCAAATACAAATCTACAATACTATACAACAATACAAGAAAAAATACAAATATTACCAAAATCAAAATAAGTCTCTTTTATTTAATAACATATTCATTAATTCTGTATTTTGCCCTTTTTTATTAATATCCATTTTGACACGACATGGGATTTTATTTAATATTTTTGGTATGACATATTTTAATGTTCTTTGTCCATATTTATTTATGACCTTCGGTACTCGTAGTCCTTCTTTAACCGTAAATCTGGTACTATGTTTATGAATCAATCTATGCTTATATGTCCCATCTTCATGATATCGTGTAATTAGTTTGTACCACAAGATAGCATTAATTGGCATAGAGCCTTGTTTCTTGAAGAGTTCCTGTATATCTTTAGTAGCACTTTCTTTATTTATTAATTTTATAGCCGAATTTTGAATATTTTGAATTTTTCTAATATTAGTTTTGCAAGTTAGACCCCAGCTAGTTATTCCATACCTTATTACCGATTCCGCTAAAGATCTACTTCAAATAATAAGTTATTAGTAATAGTAGTAATATAAGTTAGTAATAATAATAAGTAATCACAATAATAGTTAGTAATAATAATAAGTTAGAGATCAATAATATGTTAGTAGTTATTATGTCCTAGAGTTAATAAATCAAAACACACAATTCTCTTACAAAGTAAGAACAGTCTTTATAGCTATTTTTCTTAATATGTAAAAAAAAAATTTTTAATTATTCTTTAATGACAATATTTATGTTAGTGTTCTCGAAAAATGCACCTTGATACAGATTTTAATTATACAGAGAATTTAATATTTCGAGTTACGGCTGTGAAAACAGCGCCACCTAAAGTCCTGATATCACTAGTGACTAACATGGTTTCAAATATTATTATGTATGACTAATAATTGGCGTACCAGGTCTTTCGCGGACGTCCTCTGTTTCTGCTACCTTCAACACTTGTCTCG
Organism: Agrypnia vestita; assembly: GCA_016648135.1. Lineage (NCBI taxonomy): Eukaryota > Metazoa > Arthropoda > Insecta > Trichoptera > Phryganeidae > Agrypnia > Agrypnia vestita. The sequence goes on along the minus strand of JADDOH010006290.1, from coordinate 12,880 downwards.
TTAATTTTCTTTACCACTCTCTCCTGACACACATATGACTGAACCATCTCAGCGATCCTTTCTTTATTCTATCTACTACACAACAGCCAGCATTACATTTACATATAATTCGCTCATAACTCACTATATCAAACACAGATTTTCGAGAGATAGCTGGAATTCAGCATCACAACAAGGAACTCCTGAACAAACAAGATCCGTGAGTATTAAGAAATTTTAAGAAGAAGAAGAAGATTTTCCACATATGCACTCCTAAGCGATCGCATTTCCACTGCTTATGTCTACATTTAGTCGTTTTTACCAATTCCAGGCATTTCTTCCATACCATTTTCACCGGAATACCATTATGAATCACTAATCTTGCATCGTGTGGCAGATTTCGATTTGTCAAAATAATTGGCTTTTGACAATTTTTTTTTCATAATCTGATATTATTGACAAAATTTAAAGTTTCTAATACTTTTGTATTAATATTCGATTACTGAAAGAATATCACTAGCGGGGCCATATTTGCGGGAGTCCCACTAACCGGAACTATATTTGTAATAATTTCACGAACCGGAGCGTTCCGGTTTGCTCCGATCCATTCCGAACCCTAAATATAAAAAAAATTTGAAACAAACATCACGAATTTTCGAGTGGTGTACAGGAGTAGGTAGGTAGGTACCTACTGAGTTGGTAGTTGAGTGGGTAGGTACTGAGTGTACCTACCCACCCGCTCATTCCGAATATTACTACCCCGCCTTTTCATTTATTCCTTTACCTAAGTAATAACTTTCACGTTTTCCATGTGACAAAAAAAACGTCTGACATTTGCCCTAATATCCAAGGCCCTCCATTAACGATCAAAGGGATTCGGAGAATTAAAAAAATAACAAATTATGTTTTCAAATTTGTCGTTTGTGTGGCGGGAACGAAGACGAAGGTAAAACAGTTGACAACTCGAGTCGGCAGAGGCACAGTTGACATCTTTGATTGGGAAAAGACCGAACGTGCGGGTAGGTACTTTTACCTACCCAAGAGATTAATCGTGACAGGTTTAAAACAATTTTTAAACGACTATATCAAAATAATGTAAAATATTTTTTTCTTCCTACGTACCGTGTATAGGAATAATAATTTAACCCATAAAAACTAAGTTTTCATTATAAATTATTTATACGCAAGAAAAATACCTGTATGCGGGATTTTTCATTTGATGTCATTTAAACTTCTTCTCTGTATAGGATGGATGCTTCTAGGAGTAACTAATTTTCACCTATACTGCTTTATCATAATGACGTCACCCAAGTGTGATTATATAGGAACCCAGCCTTTCGAGCGCCTTTCTTAGGTCTTGGAAAAAAATGAATATCGTTTGATATTGAAAATAATTCCAGATTTGGTGTAAAATATTTTTTTTTGCTTGTAACTGCGGAAAAAATATAGAAAAAAAGTAAAAACGCAAAAAAATTGGAAAGTAAAAACTCTACAAATCGTGAATTTAGATGGAGAATAGAGCCAACACTCGCGGAGCAGCGGCTGAAACTGTGAAAACCGAATGAAAGCGAATTTAATTCTGAAGTGCATCACTTCGGAACGTTTATTTTTAGCACACTCGATAGCGGCACTCGTGCTCTATCGATTGCGATACATATAAAATTGGCCAACGCGTCGCAGAGCAGTATACAAAACTATAAAAAGTGGCAGAAAAACTCTAAATCGAACTCCATTCCATTCCATATTACTCATTTTTAGCATTTTGTAGGTCGCTTTCTCCATAACTACGTCCATATTCAACTACCTACTGTTGGGTATGAAGTTTTTAACATAATTAATATTTAGTGGTTAAATAATTGAAAATGATTAAATATTTATTTCAGTTGAATCATACATAAACCACTATTGATCATGTAGGTGTATCAGCTGTGCCCAGCACCCACCCTTAAATTCGCAGTAGCGTCACAGTATAGTAAACATACAGTATTACGTCTTCATACAAACAGCCGAAACGACGCCCTTCGAAATCTCGGTATACTTGGTCTGCGCGGTCGCCGCAGGGCTGCAGTAACGTACGGACGCAAGCAGCGTGAGACGCTCCCGCGCATACATTTACCTCAATTTATGTCACCCCAAACCCTAAAGAGTCAGTCAATGAGCAGCCATGGTGATTGTTTAACCAAGTTTAAGTACCAAGTGGCCGTAGGTATTTATTTCAAGGACACTGCCGAGACAACATACTGTATACTTTACTATACTGTGGTAGTGTGCCATAAAAAAATTCATGTATATTTTTTTTCGACGAAAATAATATCTTTTTTATTTTTAATTATCCATAAATTAATGTCGGAATCACCAAACGCACCGGGATGCTGTAAAATATACATGCATATTGCTTAAGTTATTTTCAAATCAATCAAAATTCTCTAGAAGATCAACCAAATATTCTTAATTTTTCGCCTGTCTTCACCAGTCGATGGTTCGTTTCTTTGACCTTTCGTACTGTACCACCATTCGCCATTTAGGTATACATACATACATTAGACTTTTTCCCAATTCTACAGGGTAGTACTACTAATTTATAAAAAATAATACTTAATTAATTAATTAATAAACCTTATTAAATTATTAATACATGTTGAGCAAAATTTACTCGTAAATATAGACCAATTATTTATTAAATTTATTAGAAATTTTGGGGAAATAAACTTACTTCGTAATCACAAATGAAAAGTATACCTACACATTTATATTTTTAATGATTGTTCTGGGTTTTCCCGGATGAATTTTGTTTCATTATTGATATCAAAAATTTTATTTGAGGTCAACAGTTGGAGTTGTAATAACGTAAGAAAGTGATTAAGAATATTTATTATCATCGCATGCACTCACGAGGAATAAATATTTCCACAAAACAAAATAACAATAAACTAAAATAAAATTCAGAAAATGTTTAAAGAGACAAAAAAGAAATACGAAGTGTGTGTCACACACATCTATGACATGTAGGGCATTTTTTTCTGTGATTTTTTATTTCAAGATTAGGTTAAAATAATGATCTCAGCAATATCGAAATATTATTTTATAACCTTAATTATAAAGCAGACCTGTTTGTGCGAAGCAGAAAAAAAACTCTCAAACGGTGTGCCCTATAGCATTGTGATTTTTAAATAATTTATTTCGTATGGAATTTAGAGATTTTAATTTTTATCTTCAGCTCTTAACGTCATTTTTATTATGAGATACTAAGCTTTAAAAGCTAATTTAACTAGAAAAAAATAAAACACCTCATTATTTGTTCCATATTTAGAAAAGAGATTTTTATTTTTTTGTCAAAACAAATAAGTTTTCTTATCTCATTAAAGAAATAAAATTCACTGAAACAATAATTGCAGATCTCGCGTGGTGTTTAATGTTAGAACGACATTAGATGGTTGGAATAAGCGCTCTCCATCGGACTGTGCGCGCTTGACGAGATCAAATCTGACGTGGGCCGTCTGACGTGGAGTTGGTTCGGACCACCGCTAACCAGGTCCGCTAGATCGGATCTTTGATAACAGATGGCAGGATAGGTAAGGGGGCAGCGGCGTACACGACATTATTTTTCTCCAATAACAGGAAACATTATTTATATTCATAATAAAAAAACACTATGTATAAAACTACTATTTATTGAATTATTAACGTGTTTCGGGGCCAATGATCCCTTCGTCAGGTTACTAACATCAACGTTTACCAAAAATTAATACCTAATCGAAATAAATAATTTAAAATTATTGTAATCATTTTCATAAACCTACGTAAAACTTCTAGAAATGTTGACATTAGAATTAAGGAGCTCTTAAGATGTTTAAATAGTAATAACTATTCAGATTTTGCTAATCATCTTTTAGGAACAAATCATTATTTTGATATTAATAAGGGTTTAGAAATTGAACACAACATTACAGTTAGATAAATTAAAAATTACAAAAAATATTTATAGTTAACATATAATTTGTTTTCACTTTAGATTTTTATTAGTTATTCAACTCCAATATATTTATTTTTTGTTATTATTTTGTTTATGTTTATGCTTCGACTTTTAGTATACGTTCTGTTCTGATAAAGGGACCATTGTCCCCGAAACATATTGATAATTCGATACACAGTTTTACATAATAAATTTATTCCTTTGTATTAATTACTATATTAATTTTAGATATAAAAGTATCAATTTAACGTCCATTATTATCTACAATGTTTCTAATTTCTCAATAATAAAAAAAACGCATTTTGTAACATTCATTCTCCTGATTATATATAATTTATATTCGTTAATATCACACTGGGAGTATCTATAAGGTCATTAACGACCTGTTGATAATCTGGACATACAGTATAATTCTGTATAATATAATTGCATCGATCCGTCCTTGTCGCATAGCAACATAAAACACACATGGGTCGACAGATGTCCACGTTGCAACTTGGCGACATAAAACAAGTGCACGGTTACCAGGTCAAAGTTAATTATTTCGTGAGTAAATAATTAACTTTGACCTAGTAACCTTTATTATTTTGAGAATAATTTAAGGTTTTTAAAATATTTATTTCCCGTCATTATTGGTGGGTTATTTCTAGGAAAAGAATACTTATAAAATACATTATAAATATAATAAGTACTTGAAGAAAGTTTTCGTACATTTTGTAAAAAAGTCCGAGAATTGGTGTAGTAGATATAAGTACCTATATGATGACCGTTGATAGAATTTAAATTCTTCCTTCTGATTGAAATTTATTGGCACAAATTGGTTTTTGATTCGTTAAAATTTGTATACAAATTGTGTTATTACTTTCATAAGACTAGCAATCAATTATTTAAATATCATCAAATCAATAATGGTTTATTATCAAGTTTAATATATCACGTTGTCTTATAAGAATCTTAATGTTTCTCAAGATAGATACATTAAGAAAAGCATACTTAGATATTTAAAGATTTTTGTAATTTGATTAGTTCTTCTATAATCACAAAACCACATTACATATGTGCATCTGTGTACGGATATATACACGTATACCCGTAGAGTCCATTCACTTTAGATAAGCCACTTGCATTAGTGTGAGTAATACCCTCTGTAACACGTAAATTGTGAAAATGTATTCTTTTTTAAAACCAACTTCAATAATATTTATATTTATTTTTTGCGTTGTCATTTACTCAAAAAAAGAATGTTATGAGATTTTGTAAACGGACTGTTACACTAATGCAAGTGGCTCATCTAAAGTGAATGGACTCTACCTACTTACAAAAAATATATCTAAATATATTTTGTAATAAATAGGTTATTAGTATTTTTATTATTCACAAGGCGGCGTGTTTATTGCCGTTCTCTTCTGAAATTTATTTTATTATACACTATATATCCTTCGAAAAAATACACTCTTCAAATTTATCCATCCATTTTCCGTCCTCTCGTAATAAATATGATGGATATAAAAATAAAACCGCCGCTACGCAAGTGACGAGATCGAGATAAACATATTTCTAACTGATTTTATAGCCAGGTGGAGGTTTTAAAATCGATTATTTTTGGTATCAATTGTAAATTTTACACTTTCCATCAGGTAATTATCTGATTATATGATTATATCATCGTCAAACACGTCATAATCCTTTTTAGTCAATTGCGAATAGGCGGTTATATTTTTGTACCCTCCTATGCAATTTGTTTTTATTTTTTAACAAACAGACCGTCAACAGGTCATTGTTGACCCTGATAGATGTACCTAGAGTACAAAATATAAATATTTTATGAACATTTTCAATAGTTCATTAGTTCAACAAACCATGTTGGGTCTTGTTCTTTCCAAAATTCTTCTACTTCAAACTGTTTCGCGCCGTTTCTTTACAGAACAAATGTTCTCTACAGTACATTTACAATCTACTACAATACTACACACTCTATGGTAAATATTTATGTATTCTAGGATTAGGTCTTCTCAAGCTCCTGTGTCCTTTTGGTGTAGTAAATATAACTAACACAATAATATACACAATATTAAAAATCCACATTCTCCCACACTAACGCACGATTTGAAGTTCTTTCCGTTCTAATCGTAGTCTACCGTCCTATCCATAATCTTATTCTTATAATTAGTAAGAATATACTTTGTTATCACCGCTTATTTGTTGAAAATACTAAGATGTTTTGGGGCCAATGGTCCCTTTATCAGGATACAATACTTAAAAATTACAAATCGAAGTATAGACAATAACTAACTGTTTGTAAAAAGGATCTGATTATTTATAGTATTCAACGTACTTTTATCATACATTTTTTTCAACAAATAAGTGATGAAAACTAAGTAGGTATATTCTTAATAATTATATTAATAATGTCACAAAATCATTTGCTGTTAGTGAAGAGGTTAATTTTATGCTACTTGAATTCATTCCATGTAAAAACGAAAAAACATTTTTTCCCACAATTTTTTTATAAATAGATTTTATGAATTCTTGAACCTATGTGATCCTAGATTTCTGTTCGGGATCAAAGGTCAAATGACTTCATAAAAAACAATTTTTAGGAATAACTACTTCTGTGAAATGAATATTTATAGGTACAGTTAAAAAAATTACCTCCAAAAATAAATTAAATAACAAAATGTAACGCCTTTGGATATTTTATCCAACGATATTTTTATACCTCTCAATGTTTTTACATTTGCGTAGGTGTGTGTAAAAAACACCAACGTGTTTGTGTAATTATGTGGCAGTTATTGTTTAATTATACCTCAGCATATTATTGTATTAATTTAGTGTCTATATTCATATGTTCAAATTATTATTTAATAGCTGGATATTACTAATGCTACGAATAACAATGATGATTTTTTTTTAGAAGAGTGGCAACACAAAATTTTATTTATTGGCACCCTAAATGGTCGTGAGAATTTTTGAAAAAAAATTAAGAAAAGGCGCGGAAAATTATGTAGGTATATAACTACCAATGCATTTATGTAGTAATTACATGAGAAAAGTACATTGTATAAAATCCGTTACTTTATTTTGGAATTTCGTTGTATTCCCGATAAAGAAATCACCCATTGTTAATGTGATGTTTTATCGTGAAAGAATAATCTTTTAAATTAAATTAACCTATTTTTGATAAAAAAATGATGACTGACTTACCACAAAAAAAAATGTTTCTTGAAATAATTTAAATTTCTTAAATATATTCAATTGCATATTGAAAATTTCTGCTCTACGTGCTGCTCGTACCTATGTAATTAATTTTGCACTTCAATATGTTCACATCTTTAATCTAATTTTTAATTGTTTACTTATTTCATATTTTATTTTCAATATTTTATTCATAAAGTATTATGTTGTATTGTATATATATATTTGTAAAAGGTATTTTGATCACGTTTTTATCAACCTATTGTGTAGGTACTTATGCACTGTCACCAAATTATTTATTAATGTATTATCTCTTAAAGGCACTGCAAGTTCGTTTATTTATTTAAAGCTGGACTACTGAGCATATTAAGTAAATACCTACCCATGTATTAAAATGATGGATATAACCTACACTTACCTATGAGTTATAAAATGTTTCTACTTACTTAGGTAATTACTTACACTTGTAACACACTAACACAGTATCATTGTTTTGCGACGTTTTATGGCATAGTCATCTACATAATACTTTTAACGTTAAAAATATCTATTAAAATATTTTCAATAAAAAAGATAACATAAAGTACACGTAATTTAGGTACTTGACAATCGTTTATTCACAGTGACATTTCTCAAATACCTCAATGATAAAAAAGTTCTCAGTCTATAAAAAATAATTAGTATCAATATTTGAAACTACTAATTCATTTAAATGTTTTATAAACACATCATACCTTTGCATAATTCTGTGATAATTTAAATATATATCACCGTGCTCGTAATAAGTCGTAGTCTGTGTATATATTTTTGCAAATAACTGTCAGGATGTATAAAAAATATTCATGAAATCTTTCACTTTGTAATTGTATTATGCATTAGCATATCAGTATAACCGTAACCAAGCAAAAATTGTATAAAGCGTGTGTAAACTACGAATGAAAATGTTTTTTTTTGTACATAACAGGGCACTGTCTTTAAAGGAGAAACGTCAAATATTTTTTGGACAAAAAATGACATCCGTTCGCGAGGCGCTTTGTCTGCCCGAAACTCGGCGATAAAACCACAATTTTTATTTAGAAACCGCCAGAACACATTTTATAAAAACCTACATAAATTATACGCAGAGATTCCGTTATTTATGATATATTGCGAGATTCTGTAAAAATCCAAAGCGCGGGTAGGCTGCGCGATGCTCCGCGAGTCCGGCCCGGGGGGTGAGACTGCAGGGGTAGGTCTGCCCTCCAGGGGAAGTGGGGGCGTAGCGGCCATAGCGGGAAAACCGGCCAATGGGGCCGCATCCCCTAATCCAGACAGAGATACGAGAATCCTATCTCTCTCTTTGCGTCGCCGCGCAAGGGTTGAAACAGAGACGGGGATGACGCGACGTCTCTGTCTGGTCTCGCGGAGGTTTCGTCGAAGAGGGGTCGAGGATATTTGTCGTCCTTGTTTCTCAGAAGCGTATTTTGATGTTATTGTTTTGAAACTGTTGCGAATTTTGAAATCGGAGCATGGCAGAGTTGCGTGGAAACAAAGTTCACTTTGATTCCTTGCAGATCATTGCTAAATTGAATTCCTTGCATTTCAAATGCGAGAACAATAGTAGGTATTACTAGTAAATAATAATATCTTGAAAATAACTGACTTACCAACACGCTGTTTCACCCTAAGAGTAGGCAGAGAGGATAGAGCATCACTCTCTTCTGTCTTGATACACAACTCTCGCCTCATCTACTTTTATACATCTTCTCATGCAAGCTTTTTTAGTATATTTACTTCTAACATGACAATTTTTTTAAGCACCTGGTTAACTTGGACATACAAAGTCTTCCGCGAACACATTCTATTTTTGGTGTCACCTAAAATCGCAATATTTATTTCTTTTTATTCTCAAATCACAAATCTATCTATTACATATACGCTTAACTGATCCTCATTTCCACTACATTCAATATATTATATTCCTCTTATCTAATTCCTATTCTTTCTCTCAGGCTTCACATGCATTCATCACTGTTGGTACCAGAAGTCCTTGGTGTACCGTCAGTCTCGTCATGGTTGAGAAGTTTCCATGAGAAAATACATGTATTATAAATTTATAATTTAATAATAGTAAGTAATAGAAAATTGTTTCAGTATCAATTAAAGTTGTCAAATAAATATTTTTAATACGATATATATTTCAAAACACTACAATATAAAATAAAGAAATAAATAGCAGATTGCATTATTTTGTTTGCACTTATCAAATTGAATGATTTATGTACACGCCCTTGAAAATTAGCTCCACACTGCTATCCCTTATGATAAGTATAGACGTAAATATTAGGCTGGACAGGCGTAACTAAGGGGATAATTGATAGGTTAATTCGGTGAATGTATCGAACACCTGGTCGATAGTAGGGTAGAAAAAATATACAATATTAATCGTTGTTTTGTTATTTAGCTGATAGGAGAGGATGAATGTAAAAAAAGAAATTCTACGGATAAACTTTAAATAAAAGGATAATATAAATGCTTACTTTAGTTATAATTTTAACTGTTAATATTATTGGTGGATTGATGGAAGTAGAGATTAATCATGATGATAATTAAATTTGGTAAAAAACATAAACTTTGTTACCTCTACAGTTTGTAAGTAAACAAAGTATGTTAACAAAAGGTAAATAATTATTAAAATATAATAATTTTTTAATAATTATTTAAAATTATTTTTTATTTGTAAAATATGAGTTTAATTAAGGGGAATGAAAAAGCTTTCGATGTCGGTCGCGCTAATGATAATTACAACACACATGTGAAACGGGTTGTAAAACTTAAATATACACAACGTTCAATAATTTGATAAATGTGGTGTTCTATCATGGGTGGAAATGGTGAACGTTACATTGTGTAAAGTGATCACTTAAGCCAGCCGTACGATAAGTCGTTAGCCCTATGAACACCCAAAGACTTCCATGCCTACTTTCCCATAAAAATATAATTATGTATTTATAATACCTATATCTTAAAAATAATTATGTATATAATTATATTAATTTTTTTATAATCAATAAATCAAATTTTAATAAGTGATTATCATTATCTATATTATTCACGTAGAGGTAAAATTGCTTATGTTATTCACCCAATTTAATTATTTAATTTACAAACTTTTATTATTTATTGTGTTTTGGCAGGGCTTGCTAAATTTTTGCGTATATTATTTTTAAACTCACAGATTGTCAACAGATCGTTAGTGACCCTGATAGATAGCCCCAGTGTGATATTAAATTACAACTTACTTTTTTATGACAATCAGGAAGTTTACATGTTACAGAATATACTTTTTTGGTAGAAGAAATAAACATAATGTGTACCTATAGAAAATATTGCCACGTTATGTCACATATCAAAAATTTATATGAGATATAAAAACACTGCGCTAATATAGAGTGCATGGGTTTCAAGGTCAACACGGTCTGTATACAGTGGTTCTCAGCACGACCGAATACCTATATTTTGTATAAAATTTTATAGTATAGTATATCAAGGTGCATTTTTAGAAGGCACTTTCACATTGAAAATAAAATGTAATTAAGTAATTATCAAAAAGAAAAATTTCTAGATATCATATATTATACAGATATTATAAATATTTAAAAAATTTGCATAAGAGAATTATGTGTTTTGATTTAAATATCATTAGAAAATGATAGCTACTAATTAGTGCAGACGAAATTCAAACATGTACTTACCTAAAAGTACATATCGTCCTTTTGGAGGTAAAACTCACTAACCACAATATTTGCCTAAATGAGTTATGAATAACAAACATTCATATTTTTCCATCTCTCTTCCAGATAAAAATCAGTAAGTGAATATTCCATGTCTATTTATAGTTATTTAATGGATGGTAAAATTCGTAATTTGAACATTTTCATTTGGACAATATGGTCATAGTAAAATAGCGTCTGAATTTATAAACAGTTACACAATCAGAATAGTAATAAGCTTGTTTGGTCTAGCGGTGATACACTCGCCAAATGAACAAGTAATCGAGGGTTCGTGCCTTGTCCCGGGAGATCACCAATTTAGACCTTTATTCGTAGCTGAAGTATTTAGTAAAGTTTATAAAATTATATAAAATATTGGAATACTCTGCGTACATGTCTCTAATTAAAATAAATACAAAATGTGGTGTTAATTCGTATATTTTTAAAATTTTACGCTATAATAGGTCATGGACAAAGTTTTTTCTAATTTTTCTATTATTTAGTAGTAAGACTGTCTGTTTTAAAAATACTGGATTTTGGAGGGAAAATTATTTAATAAGATAAATTATAGAAGTATCGCAGAGACGAAGTTATTAATATAGGAACGTATATAGAAATCTCTATATGATATACCTACTTATGTTATCATCATCACTCGTGGCACTACAACCCCTGGTGGTTCTTGGCCTACTCAAGAGTCTTCCTCCACTCATTTCGGCTTAGTGCCAGCTCTCTCCAGTTCAGAAGCTCCAAGGTAGAAATGTATTTGAGGACGTTGTCACTCCATCTTAATTTTGGCCTTCCTAAGCTCCTTCGCCCTATCGACCCAGCCACCAAAGTCTTATAATTCAGTTTTATAAATTTCTACTTATGATATACACGTAGAATATATCATGTATACTATGTCATGGGAAAGACAATAGATGTCTCTAGGCTCTAGCTGATGATGTATGTTCTTACGAAGGAGTTGGTGAACGTTGCATTGTGTAAAGTGATCACTTAAGCCAGCTCATACAGGTCATTAGCCCTGGGCCACCCTATATAGACATACATACACGTCTTTCATATAAAAAGCTTCGTCTCTATGAGACTTCTATAATTTATCTTAATTCATAGAATTATTATAATGAGTAAAATTAGGAAGTATTTATCTTTAAGTTTGATTCACAATATTCCTACCCGTTTTTGGTCCTTCGTCCCATTAGAGTTCAATAGGTCAGTCATGAGTAAAATATTGGTCATTGCTTGGTCTATTAAAGCAAACCTAAAATCTGACTTCGCATATTTCTTTCTGTGTGCGGGGATTGGGAACACGTGTGCGGCAAACATTTATAAATATGTAAATGTGCAGCCGCACACCTGCATACTTTAGAGGGAACATTGGTCATGAAGCCCAATTAATGTATGGTATTATAATGTATGGTTTATAATTAATGGTACATCACAAAAAACTTAGTTTGAAAAAATCCCAGAATCGAACCCGGAATCCCTGGTATGAGGCCAGTGTCATGTCCACTGGACTACGAGGACCAATACACGTGTATGTGGTTCATTCAATAGTCTATTAAAATTAATTATGAAGGTATCAATCAGTTCAATTGTGTTAACGCTAAACACGCTGTTTGTTTATAAAGATTTTAAATTGTTCATTCTTTTTATTTTGCTCCCGCTGGGAATTGGTTTCGTGACCGTAGAATAAATTAGGCATCTCTTCACCACTAGGCCGCAGACATTGTCTAAATATTACGTATTTGTAGACTAGATTTCACGTAGGAATTGAAGTAGCTTAACATTAGTACACATAACATAATATTTTTAAAATATACAAAAACTCATAAAACTAAATCAAATTTTCATATGCAGCATACTTTGGGATGCATCTTTTTTATGTTTTCTGATGTCTTGCAGGTACATTTTATATATGTAGGGTTAAATACTGACTCCTACCTCCTCACCTTTTCCTTACTATCCCTTTTCCCGT